>JABXWE010045669.1:0-35744 GCA_014611495.1 Limonius californicus
TTAAGTTAGATGTTTATAATTAGCGATATCGGGCGATTAAATAGCAATGGTTTTGTATGTAAATTTGTATTTCGAAAACTTTAATAAAATTAAATATCAATATTTTTGTTTAATGTACTACCACAACTTATTTTTTTATTCAAAATTTCTATTTACTATATTTTTTTTATAATTGACTGCAATTCAGTTATTGTAATTATATATCACTAACTCAATTAATATGAATATACCTACTAAAAATTAATGTATTGTCTGTATCTGTACACATTTTAGGGTTGTCATTAAATATCAATCATTTAATTAAATATATAAAAGTCAGTTAGAAAAACTATGAACTGATTGATGTATGTGTGTTTGAGAACAATTACAATATAAGTATATCATTAATTATAATTTAATGGAAAACCACGACAATTTATCTTTTTTAATTAGATATAATACACAGAATAACCAAAAATTCAAAATTTATTATTTATATTGATTAATAGGAATATAATGATTATATCATCATCATCATCATCTGACATGGAGCTGACTCAAGGTCGATCCTGGATACGCCAGGCCCAATATAATATTTCTATCTAATAAAAAAATTGAACTTTATATTATATTAGGTTATTTATAATTGGAAATATTCATAACTAATCGTAAATATCAAAATTTCCAATTAATATACAGAACATGCGTATTTTCAATGGTCTGGTGTAAAATTTCCAAACAAATTATCATAACTACTTATTGAATCGAAGCAAGCTTAGATGAATTAGTCATCTGTAATAAATTTGCATCAAACCACACTGCAGGTATCCATAAGCAAACTTAACTGCATAAATCTGTACGGCCAATAATTTAACATCTACCTATTCGTATTCTCCATCATATTAAGATAAAATCGCAGATCATAAGGTTTGTTGACTGCAGTATCATTGAAATCACTCTCAACGCAGCAACATTTTTGTTTATTCCATTTGAAGTTTAGAGCTTTATGTATGTCTGTTTGAATTTCTCAGCTACAAGTATTTATGACCTAAGTAATTGCATATCTGTTTCATAATTTAATCAGTTAGTGCTATATCAGCGCCTACTTTGCTTAGATTTGTCTGATAATACTGCAACTGACTAAAGGCGTTTCCGAATCTATCCAACGTTTTTAAAAATTTAAATCAGTGTGATTTTCTGAAAATTTCTGTTGAGTTTGGGTTACATGACTTAACCAAAATTTAAAAACCAAACCAGCTTCAAGGTTTTTCATTACCGGTTATAAATTTGCATTTTCTAATAAATATAATTTATTGCTACATTGTCAATTCTTGAAAATGCTAAAGCCTGAACTATGATAAATGGTGTTCGGTGAAGCGATTTGGATATCTTCTGAATTATATTATTTTCCACGGTAGGATTTTATTTTTTCTGATATTGACATTATTGTTAATATATCGGTGAGAAAATATAAATGAGTTTTCTTGGAGATATGTTAAGCTCAAATATTCATAAAAAACGAGGTTATGTGTTTGAAACAGCTTTTAACCTGGTATCAATAAATCTATTACAAAATTAAATAACTCTTGAAGATTTTTCCTCTCATATGATTTATTGGCATTTTGGCATATAATAATAAATATCTTATAAAATTATAGAAAAGCTGTTCTCACAATTGAATAAGTTTGAACATTTTTTCTGCAGTAGAATTGTGGTTTTTCTTTGGGAAATTTTCCCCGTTCATTTAGCCATGAGAAATTTCAAATTTAATATTTTATGTTGATTTTTAAGGTTTAATTTTAGAGTCCTTATAAATTTTTGAAAATTATGGATTCAAGTTTTATTTATTCGATGAAGTCTAACACTGTTTATAAAGTATCACCATTGCTAATCGTTATCCCAGTAAACCAACAAGAAAAACAGCTATAAAGCTAATAACAAGAATTTAACAACGTCGACGCCTATATAGATATACATAATTTTAAATAAAGACTAACTTGTTACTGTAGCAAAGTAAACGCAGTGGTACAATTAAACATTCGAATGTGCTAATGCAGGATGTACAGGATTAAACTTTTATTATTAAGGCCGCTGGGGTGTTCCTTATCTTTGTCATTCGTGGTGACTTATTCTGAAAACTTTATAATCGCGGCGCTATAACTACTAGCTTATTAAGGAAAAATTTAGTAAAAATGTAATGTTAGTTAAAGTCATATGGCGAAAAGGTAGTTCTGCTACTGTGTCTTATCTCTCGCTACCTGTAGAAGCAATTTTTTGCTTTGCATAGCGTTCTACATGCAAATAGTTAGCGACAGTAGCGCGGTATATCCCAACTGAATCAAGATTTTCTACCCCAGGTTACCTGGTAGCAACTATGTTGTATGTTGTTTTCGTGCGATAGAATTTTCGAGGGATCCTGTAACTGTTAATTTATTCATCAGAAAATTAAAGTGTAGTATTTTTGCGGTTTTTAGGTTGAAACATAGGGCCTATACAATTTTTTGTAAAGTATCAATTCAACCTTGATTTTTAACTGATTGCAACAATTTATAGACTAGGCAAAATTGACGTACGTTGAAAAATTGAAATCAGTATTGTGAAATTAAAAACTACTAATACGGTAGCTATTCTAGCTATTTTTCACGTAAAACTCTATGAAACAACATCTTAACAAGCAGATAACAACAATTTTACAACTTTCGCGCATAGTCGTATAATTTTAAATGGAGAACAACTTGCAAGTGCAGTAAGGTATAGCAAGCTAAACTCAATGGTAAAAATATATATTTGAAGATACCAATACATGATGTACAAGATTAAAGTTATTACTAGGGGCTTCGGACATTTCCTTACCACTATTATTTACATTTACCATTTTTGAGAATGTTTTAACAGTGTTTTTTATAATTGTAATGCTTCGGGTTTAGGGGAAATTTTAGTGAAAGTATTGAAGAAGAAATTTATATACAAAAAATAGCTTCTCTATGCTCCACTGCTGTTGCTGTTTTTTTTTGTAGTTCTCTGCTGCTGGAAGTTACTTTTAGTTTTACTAACGAGGCACAAAGAATGGGTCAAATTTTATTCCGGGCATTTGAACAAATAAAATATACAGATGTGGCTAGAATTTTAGTTTAACGGATTTCTGAAATATTGGTCTAGTTGCCATGTTCTCGTCTTTTGTTTGGTAACATTTGAACATAGTTTTTAACAAATTATTGTTTGTAACTTTTCAGTTTATTACTGTGATATCGAAGTTATTGGCTTCTTCTTTGTATCCTTATTCCCAAGTGATTCACAATGCCGTTGGTATTCTCAAATTAAGAATATGCAGATATTCATTATGTTTACGGTCTGTGTGATAGAAATGCTTTAGCAGCACAACAGAAGACACAATAGAAGACTGCTTACGGGTGCAGTTTTCTTTAATTCACATCGTCAGGTGAGGGAACATGGCACTTTCAATGCAAGACATGCAGTCGGCCAAGGAGTTGGGGTAGATCCGTAAATGATGATGAACAAGTTCTTGATTTATTACAAGAAGATCCGTCTTTAAGTGTGCGAAAAATTGCATTAAGTACTGCAATATGTAGAAACCAGGTTTGGAGAATAATAAAAAGTGCTCGCTTACATCCATATCATCATCAAAGAGTTCAAGCTCTAGGTAATGATTTTGAAGCTCGTGTAATTGGGTACAAAATAATCAAAACGTACCGCATATTTTAAGGACCGATAAAGCGTCTTTCATACGAGATGGTATCAATAATTATCATAATTTTCATGAATGGGCTGCAGAAAATCCTTATTTAAGAAGACGCTCGCATTTTCAATACAGATTTAGTGTTAAGTCTTTACCCTTATTACTGGAAGATGTGCTATTAAATATTAGACACGATGGGGCACCAGCACATCAATACCTGCGTTAGAGCTAGGCGTAACACACATTTTCCGGGAAGATGGATTGGAGTAGGAGGACCCGTAGTATGGTCACCGCGTTCGCCGGACTTGACTCCATTTGATTTTTATCTTTGGGATCACATGAAACAGATTGTTTATGCAACTGAAGTGCACACGGCAGAAGAATTAGCCAAAGAATACAGCAGGCTGCCGATATTTTAGGAATAACCCAGCAACCATATTAAGAACGCAGCGATTTCTTCTGCGACGTGCGGCTTTGTGTATCGAACACAATGGAGATAATTTTAAACATTTCTTGTAAATAAAATAATAAAAATGTATTAAAGAAAGATTTATTTCATAAAATTCGTTGAACTGAAATAATTGTAGCCACATAAATTATGAAATAAACAATAACTCGTTAACGGTTACGTTTAGGACAAGTGTTTATATGGACTTTTCGACTCTAAATAAGTTCTGGAATTCATCTTTGAAATATTGTCGGTACGTTTTGGGACACCCTGTATTGTTCCCACAAACGATTTTCAATATTTGTGAAATTTATAAATTATTTTTTTTCTCCAGCAGACTTTTGTTTCCTGCGATCGGAATTTTCACCGGATAGTGCAATTAGCGTTCACATATCCATCAGCAATTAGGTTCTCAGGCTTGAAACTGAAAAGTGAAAAAATGCGGGGAATGTTCCGTCGTTACATTTACTGCTACTTGTAGAAATGCCTAAGAAAGTCAGCTCTCGGGGTGGTCCGTTGATCGATGTGTGTTCTTCGGAAAATGTGCTTGTACGTCGGCGAGTTAACTTATTAATATGTAAGCCAGCAGAGTACTAAAGAACATGAATAGTAAGGCACGAGTGGCATAATGCAGATGAGCTTGAAGGCGGCAGGTGCGGTGTGGGTGCCGGCACGTGTCCGCAGTTGATATTCCTGTTTGGGACACCCCAGCAGCCACACTTGGAAGCTACTCTTCAACCAGTTGCATTATTAAAACCTACCTCAACATACTTTTTGTAGAACTTACTCTATTATAACAGGTTTCTTTAGCTAGTTTGAGAACTAGGTGCAATCATTCAATACTCAAATCAGGTTTCGTACGGACGGCGGAACCGGCATATGCTAGTTTGTCATTTATTATTGTAATAAAGTGGTACAGAATGCGGTTTCTTTACGTCCTTTTTTATGCAATTGCCGCTGTTTACGTTTCTCAATGATTTTCTGGTTAAAAGGCTTCCATTCGCATATTTAACCATTCTTGCGCAATACTTTCTCGCTCGATATAGTTATTTCACTATCAAAACATTTGAACATTTCCTGAATTAAATTAATTACGCAATTATAAATACAATACAGCCTTGTAATTACTGAATTAATTGAAGCAGGAAATCGTATATTTTGATAACGAAACAGCGTTAATGTAGAAATTGCGTAAATGATCTAGATCTGCACACACGTGCCCAAAATTAGGATACGATTACCTTCGCACTTGCGTACAACTTCCATCCAAGTGTTTCAAATAATACTCTCGTAAACAACGTAATTTATGAAGCATGTCTCTAGGGAAAATTTTACGACGTCAATTGAATATGAAATTATGTTAGACGAGTCCACAATAAATAAACGCACTTTTTACATTCCTGGGATTCGAGCTACTTCAATATCGAATTCAGAAATCGACAAAGTTAGTTGTCCAGATTGTAATTAAGGATACATAGACCAAACAGTCTCTCTCTTACCAAAACTGATTTTTCTTCTGATGACAGAACGGTTATTTAATGGGAAACTGTAATTTTAAATTTGAAAATAGTGTACAAAGTACTTTCAGCAAAAAAATACTTGGTTAGGTGTAATAGTTAATGTTTTTCAACACATAATCACTATACACTATTTATAATAACTGCTCATTGCAGTGATTGTTTCTTACCTAGTGTGTGAGCTTGTCGAAACTGCAGACAATAATAAAGCCGGAGAATGTATGCTATTTGCTGCTTCTGCTTTAAAACGTCGCACGTGTTGACGTTTTAAATCAGATATTCTGCGAGCGAAACTTTAATAACCTATAATAATTCATTAGCTAATCACATTGCAGAAGTAATATTTGGTAAGGACGTTTATTTAACAGAAAATATCAGTTTAAACATCTATGAAAAGTTCTGCAAGTTGCATGTATTACAATAATAGTGATAGGATTTACATTATAATATAAAAATAAAATGTAATAATTTAAATAACTAATTTCATAAATTATTTTACATACTGGAGTCAAACACGGTTATAATGAGAACATAAGATTGTAAATATTTACTCGTTATATCCGTAAACGTAATATCCAGGAAATATTCCAAAATTATTTACAGTTTTATATTATAATCTAAAATGCATCAGAAAACTATCACAATCTTAAAATAACTGTTACCATTTAAAAAAGAAAAATAGTTCAAAAATTACAAACATATTTAATATTTATTATATTGCAAGAACGGAAATAAGCAGTGTTCGGTGTCTACACTGAATGCTATACTATACTATTTAAGTTGAATTGATATACCACCGCGAAAAGTGTAAATGGGCACTGACCGGAAGACTGCCATAAATCACTACGATCCGTAAAGCCTGTATGACACGACGTTACATTTTACACATACATTTATGTAGAAGTATTTAGCAATATTGTATACACATAATGTGTGGTAAATTCTAATGTAAAGTATTTAGAACGTATTCTAAAAGTGGAAATAAATATGCATAAAAGTGGCGCGTAATTAACTAAATCAAACGGAAAATGCAGCATACACTTAATTTCACGAGGAGGTGAAGTTAACGATCGGCGCAAAATTAAAAAGTTTCAACAAATGGGGTAAAAAGTAATGTAAGCTAGGAATGTGCCTTATTTATTGTTCTGAGTCGGTCACGTAAGGATCCCGCCAATTGTAGCTAATTTCAAACACTTGTTCGTGTTCACGATAAAACTTCCTAACCAAAATAAAATAACAAATACAGGATAACCTCAAAATGGAATGAAAAGTAAACACAACCAGCTGTTTAACAAAATACCGGTGATACAAAACTAAACCATGTAATGACAAAAATATTGCTAAAATGTTTATTAATACGCAAACACAGGTTCTAAATTTAACATTAAAAATAACATAGGAAATTAAAAAAACTTTAATTTAACGTTGTGTCATATATGATTAAGAAATGTTTTTACTTCTAGGTAATTAAAATTTTTGTTCATTGTTTGCGAAAAATACAATCCAGTAAACAATCTCAATCCAAACATTTATGTCGTTATATCCGGGATTCGTTGTAACCGAACTTGGGCGAGTTGGACTGTACTTATTAATTATTGATTATGATATGATAGAGAATTTGTTTTTGATACCTTTGTTTCTATTTTAATTTAAGCATAATCAAAGCGAAATGGAAGAGTGACTGACAAATTGTGGTAATACACATTAAGATTGAATGTTATCGTTTGTACTGTATTTTATCATCTTAGTGAAGCTTCTGTACAGAGCTACGATAATGCGCCTAAAACACGTAGGCGGCCAATTAAAAGGGCGACCAAAACAGTATTAACATTTTTTAGATAATGCACATATGAAATTTTTTCACAAAATATGAGGCTACCGTCACTTACCAATTTCGGACCGTGGTCTTGTATCAACAGCTAGAAACGGCAACTGTGTACCTATTGATTGATTTGTGGTTAATACAAAATAAGCGAAACACTTTGTTTGAATTTTGCCATAGTTCAAATAGTGTAGGCATTTTAACATGGTATATTGGTAGATACAGGTTAGAGTGGCAAACAGCGATACATAAATCAATGAGCAATAGAAACTTGGCACCAGAAGACCGTGAAGACACAAGAGAATGGAGAATAGGCGTCGGACAACATCGTAAGACGTTCTAAACCGGCTTATATATATTTGTATCACAATTCCAACGTTCCATTATGCCACAACAATTAGAATAATTTGTTAAGTGCTATTTCAAAATTTTTAAATTCCGCCCCTGAATAATGATGTTCGACAAATGTGTAGGGGCGAGCAAAAGTGGTGCCATACAGTAAAACAGGATCGTTAAACTAGGATATATCTTATATTTCTGAATTTGTATTCTAGGAAATTTGCTGTAAAGTTATTTGGTTTCAAGTAAGATACAAGAAAATTTAAAATTATATATTAGTTTTTCCGAAAGAATTAAATGAACAACATGTCTAACTTTCGTTATCGGTTTCAAATTTCTGAAAAGACTTAGGTCTTGCATTTTAATTTGACGAATTACGATACCATGACATTAAAGTATTGGCTGAGAAAAATTTTTAGTAGAGCTAGGGTTTGATATAACAATACTGAAGGAAATTTTTTTATTAAGAAACGTCTAGCAAAAGTATCCAATTTATGCCAATTTCACGTGTCATTCAATTCAAATGTAAAATATTTAAATTACATGTTTCCTTAAATACGCTGTAGGTATGATTTTCAATTGTTCATGATAGTTTTGAAATAGGAAATCGTGCTGTATGGTCTAATTTTCAATATTGTACCTCTGGTTTGGACACCCTGTATCTTCTTCTTCGAGTACTTTATCTCTTATCATGTATACCTATCTTAATGCTGACTTGCAGTAGCGTTAAACATTTCTTATTTATTTTTATCCATTTTTAAATTAATCAAATTAATGTAGTTGTAATTGATTCGTAAAGGCTATCCATTATATCTTGGCGTTGTCCCCACCCCCCTACTTTAACTAAGTGTAATTGTGCTACACAAAAATAAACGTACACATCTCTTAAAACATTTAATTACATATTAATAATTTAAGACTGTTGCAAAACTACAGTTAATTTAGTTTTTTTTGTGTATGATATACTGTATTCAATGAGTAAGCTAAAAGTAGATTTTGTTATGGTGACGGATTCATCAAAAGTGCTAAATATAAATTTTAACTACCGCGTATGAGAATAAACATTGCGTCAATTTTCGTGCTTTATTTTGTTATAATTATTGATAATACTCGATTTATTTATTATACTGTCATGTAAATGTAGAAATATATTTATTTGTAAAATCATTTTATAGAAACATTGTTCTGTGTGGAAATTATTTGTCAAGTATATTGATGTATTAAAATACTGGGTCTTAGTGACATAATGTTGGAGGAGCTACAATGGAAAAACCTAATATGGCCTATTTTAACAAGTTTGGGAATTTTTGCCAATTAGGAGTAGTTTTGTTAAATTTGACAGATATGAGGAAAGCCCCCCTCCTGCTCCCCCAAGAGTATGTACCTAAATTTAAGAGCGGTAAAATATTGTTCTCTTAGAGTGTTTAACTACTACTAAAGTAGCCCTGTTAAACAGTACGAAGTAGGTACTCACTTGAAGAACTTGCTTCGGGTATATTTATTACGTATTTTACAAGCCGTAAAGTTGTTTATGATTTATTTTATTGATTCTACACTCGATGCTTAGTGATACGAAGTGCAACCGCAAAACACAGTTAATCCATCAACGAGCTGTTTCCGCTCGGGTTGCATCAGTCGCTGGGGTTTATTTCCGCGAAATCAGTCATCTTAATTGGTGCCATTTTTGGGTTTAGTGACATAACGAAATTTTGCTTTTTATTAACAAATTTGATAACACCGAAGACAGTTTCATAAAAAATGCGGAAATAGTGGGATGCTATGGCTGTAGCTTACGACATCGATATCTCTGAAGAAAAAAAACTGACAATAAAACTAATGAACGCCTTCCTGTGCCTCGCAAATATATTTTTGCAATTTGTACTAAATAATCCACACCTACTAACGGCAAGGAAATAACTTTATGTTTATGGAAGTCACCTCAGGGAATCAAACGCACCGAATTGCAGCGCTAAGAAACGGACTATTTATTTAAATGTATTTTTCATTACTTAAAGTCGATTTCTATGCAGATAAATAACAACTATAAATCATGGCAATGAAACTAATGAGCTGATGAGGAGTCAAATATAGAAAGCTGCGAAAAGGAAAAATAGAAATTTTCCCCGAAGACGTTTCAAAAATTCTTTATTTTGCATCAACTACATTTCTCTGTGGATGATGAAATAACTACCGGTTTTTTCAAAAACTAGACGTAGTTAACGATTAACTTTTTATTTATTTTTTACGCGTTAACACGTAATCGATTTAATTGGTTTGAATTCGGTTATTTTTTCTGCTTTTAATTTAACGATTAATATCGAATACCCATATAAAAACTATATCGAGCCATAGTTAACAACCGTGAACTAAACTTTTATAGAGTTCTTTGCGTTACATTAAATTTAATTATTTACTTTTAGCAAAAATTATTAAACCCATTTGCAGATTCATTTATCAATGCGAGGTGAAATTAACAGACACTGCTTACATAACACGAGAAGAAAACGTGACTAATTTAATTTTCTCTTCCTAAACTAATGTTTTTGAAAAATGAATAGTCGAAACTGAACAATACAATCAATTTAATGGAATAAGACTTGTGTTTACTTAATTAATTGCAACAACTTTTAAATAATCTTTATTTTAACCTCTAAACAACTCTTAAAATACGCACGTATTAAAAATATATGTAATAATTATGCACATTATACAGGGTCGCTGTTAAAAATGGAACCCAAGCTCTCTTGCTAAAACGGTTTTAGATATAGATTTGAAAACTGGAAGACTAGAATTTGAAATTATGTCGCATTATACAAAGCAAAAAAAAATTTTTTACATTTGCAGTTGTTGAGGGCGGCCGCCATCTTTAATTTTTTTAATAGCAGTATAGGTTATGTGGTACATCATTAAAAAGCTTATTGTATGGTGTTACATGAGTAAATAATGCAGAAAACTTAGATTAGAAGGTTTTCGGCATGCTTAACCGAATAATTTAATGTAGGTACTTTAAAGGTAGAAACCATAGCATTGACAGAAACTTAGCAACAAAACAAAAAACAATCAGTAAGGGTTTGTAGGTGACAAGAAAAGCATATTATGCTATTGTTAGTTTTGTTACAATTGGATGAAAGAAGTTCATACCAGGCGACCTCAGAAAATCTACCTACGAACAGGTCGCAATATTGTTGGACCTTTATTTATTGAAGAAAACCTTACTTCCGCGAAGTATCTTCAACTGCTCTAAGAAAATTTATTTATCGAACTATTGAACTTTTTCCAAATACAGTCGATTACAGTTAACTGGGCCACCGGTTAATCGGGATAGCCGCTTATTTGGACCAAATCTTAAAGAACACAAACCAAATACCGGAAATATCAGCAATTTACATCGCTTATTTGGGATTGCAGTTCCTTGAATCGGGGCAGTAAATTAGAGCTCAACATATATAATGCAATGGCAACACTTTAAAATCACAAGAATAAAAATTGTAAACAGTTTAATATGTATTATTTACAAATTGCAGCGGATAACAGCATTTAAGAGATGTTTTTTAAAATCTCGTTCATCATATATCACATATGTTTACTGTCAGCACGGCGCCGAGGATTCACATGCTGACTGCCGGAGATTCCCACGTAGACATGGTTAGGCGTAGTGGAGCATGGTAGAATTAACGTACATTCAATAACAGCTACACCAAGCTATACAGCCGCGCGTATACGACGCATGATACTATGGTAGACTCGCTTTTTCACAATTGTAAGTAAGTATTTAGGATTCTAGCCAAGAAGCCAATAAATCACTTGACAAGTAAAATTGTAGTATTGTATGTTATCATCTTAGTTAAGCTTCCTTACAGAGCCATAATAATGCGCCTGAAATACGTAGGCGGCCGATTAAATTTTTGAGATAATGCACACATGAAATTTTTCACAAAATATGGAGGTACTGTTACTTTGAATTTCGGACTGGGTCTTCAATCAGCAGCTGCAAACGGTAACTGTGTACCTATTGATTGATTTATAGTTAATACAAAATAAGCAAAGCACTTTGTTTGAATTTTGCCATACTTTAAATAGTGTACGCATATTTAACGTGGTATATTTGTATCAACATTCTAAGGTTCCATACCAAATGCTATTTCAAAATTTAAAAATTCCGCCCCTGAATAATGATGTTCGAAATATGTCAAAAGTAGTCCGGTAGAGCTAATCAGGAGCATTAACAGCACTTAAAACGTATTTTTTAAAATTCTTGTTCACTATACATCACATATATTTGCTGTCGGCGCGGCACCGGGTATTCACACGCTGACTGTCGGATATTCACACTTAGACATTGTTACGCGTGGTGGAGCGTGCCGGAGTTAACGTATATTCAGTTACAGCTACACCAAGCTTGCGCGTATGCGACGTATGGTACTATGGTAGACTCTCTTTTTCACAATTGTATTTAAAAATTTAGGATTCTAGCCAAGATGCCAAAAAAATGACTTGACACTAGCAAGTAAAATTGCTTTACGGAAAAAAAATTGAAAGCCAGCCACTCACTTAACACAAGTCATCGTCGGCTCGCTGTATATTATTTTTCTGTTATTTATTATTTTGTTCAAGAATTTATTGAAGTCTAAGAAAAACGCTCATTCTTTTATTTTGTGTGGAACTTCCCATATTTGGGACAGCCCCTTAATTGCGCCAAAATATTCTAGTCCCAATGTGTGCCTGTTAAGCGAAACCGACTGTGTTGTGAAACCAAATGAAGTCCATGGAAATATAGTTTCAGCAGGATGGTATCTTCCTGCCATGGACGTGAGTACGTCATTTTACGACATTTTTCCTCGACGATGGATTGGAAGAAGAAGAACAGTGAAGTGGCCCGCTCAATCTCCCGATTTGTCCCCTTTGAACTTTTTTTATGGGATCATTTGAAAAGTCGCCTGTCCACAATCGTGCTGAAATAACTACGCCTGACAATTGCTTACATAATTATTTCAGTTATTGTTGGTAAATGTTGATATTATTGTTATTACATTTTTAGATATGTTTAATTTTTGTATAATTTCATTTTACTGATTGCGATTTGTTTATTTCTAACGTTCTGTCAATGCTATGGTTTCTAGATTTAAAGTACAATAAATTAGCCGGCTTAGCATACGGAAAACATTTTCCTAATTTTTCTGCAATATTTTCTCATGTAATAGCATACATTTTTGAAATGGTTAGAAAGAGAAAAACATAAGCTTCTTAATGATGTATCACATAGTCCACGATGCTATTTAAAAAAACTTAAGATGGCGGCCGCGCTCAAAAATTGTAAGTGTAAATAACTGTATTTTTACTCTAAAATATGCAAAATCACTTCAAATTCTAATATTCCAATTTTTAAATCTACATCTAAAACCTTAGCAAGAGGGCTATGTTTCCATCTTTAACAGCGACCCTGTATAAATATGACGTCTAAATAAAATAAATTGTATCGTCAAAATGATCGATGTAACGCTTGATATAGTATATCTTTGTTGACTTCAAATTTAGCATGGGAACCTATTCATAATGTTTTTTACATATAATTAATTAGCAAATCAGTTGAAACTTTCATGTTCAATAATTCTTGGAAATAAAATGTTTCAACACATGCAAGTGTTGTAAAGTTGCTAAAGTCACGAAATATATGATACAGCTTTTCACAATTTTCAATAATCAAAAGAAATCATTATATTCTTTAACATTTTGACCTTCTTTCTAACCGTATATCCGGCCCAGGACGTTTGGATACAAAAACACGAAAAAATATGATTTTGTTGGGCATATTAATCATATAACACCGTTACGCGTATGTAGTTGAAGAAATCGTAATTTTTCATTGTATACAGATTAAGTCGAGTTATACGCCTCTCCTTTTGTGAGTTTATTATTAGGATATTATATACCATTTTTGGTATTGCTACGTATTAATGCGCGCTTTACAACTTGGTGCAGTCAGCTTTTTGATTGGATATAAAATATCAAAGTATCGATTTTCAACAGTTTATGCGATGTATACAAATTCTTAGGCTTAAATGAAACTGTAACACGTACGTTGTTATATGATCCAGATTTAGTTTCTCCACAAATCTGACGATTTTAACCTGAAATATGAATTTCTTATAGTAACCCGGGAAGTGGTAAATGCATCTGTATCAAACATAGTGTATAATATTCTAATAATAAAATAACAAAAAAGGCATTTTGCTTTATTTAATCTGTATAAAATTGTTTTCGATGTTATTGAAATGAAAAATCACTGTTGTCGTATAGTTTTAATAAAGAAGCGATGTTCCCAGAATCAAACTACCGCACTTAACGTCTGCGCCCAAACGCACCCGCAACCAAACCGCCACACTTAAAAAGTGTGCGTCCAAACAACCCCGCAACTTAACCACCACAGTTAAAGTCTACACCCAAATGTTTCGCGACCAAACAGCAGCACTTAACGTCTGCGCCCAAACGCACCCGCAACCAAACCGCCACACTTAAAGAGTCTGCGTTTAAATGTCCCCGTAACTTAACCACCACACTTAAAGTCTACACCCAAATGTTTCGCGACCAAACAGCAGCACTTAACATCTGCGCCCAAATGCACCCGCAACCAAACCGCCACACTTAAAGAGTCTGCGTCCAAATGTCCCCGTAACTTAACCACCACACTTAAAGTCTACACCCAAATGTTTCGCGACCAAACAGCAGCACTTAACATCTGCGCCCACATGCACCCGCGACCAAACCGCCACACTTAAAGTCTACGTCCAAACGTCCTCGTAACCTAACCACCACACTTAAAGTCTACACCCAAATGTTCCGCGACCAAACAGCAGCACTTAACGTCTGCGCCTAAACGTCTCCGTGACCAAACATCTGCGCCCAGTATCCCCGCGACCAAACCGTCACACTCAATGTCTGAAATATCAAAAGCTCAATCGTTATATGTCTAATAAGTTTACTCAATTACCGAAGATATTTTACGGAGATGTTTTTGAAAATTTTCGCCATTGTTGGGAAACAAATTTGACATAATTTTCAAAACGCATATAAACTGTTATAGTTTTCGGATCTAATATTCTAAATTAGAGAAGACATTACCGTAGTCTTTGACAAAAATCTTTCTAAAAATTTGGAACTGTTTCCCTTGATTGTGGTAAATTTAAAGTTTGAAGAAAACTGTCTAAAAAGTAAAAGTTTGATTAAATATTTCTCTTGATCCATTATACTAAGTTGCTAAAGATATGTGTCGGCATTATTTTGGAAATATATTTTTCGAACATTTCGAAAAGTTTTACTCTGCTATTGTTGGAAGACATGAATTTGACATAATTATGAAAATGTGTATAAAATATTGGAAGCTTTATAATTTCCTGATGGGATAATTTCCCTGGTGGGATAGTAGCCACTATTAATTTAGATTTGGACGTATTTTTAGACACATTCTTCTTAGAAATTTGGAATTGTTTGCTCGACTATTTGTAGAAGAGATAAATTTAAGGAATTTTGAAGAAAACTGCCTAAAAAGTAAAATGTATTGAAATGTGTAAGCTTAATATTCTCGAAAATTGCCAAATGTTGGTACCGCCCCTGTTGGGAGACATACATTTGACATAATTTTGAAAATGTGTCTAACATATTAGACGCATTATAATATTCTTATCTAGTATTGACATTGGCAGCCTTTTTGCCCCACTGCTGAGCATCGACTTCTGTATCACGTGCTTCTCCTCAGCGCTAAGGTAGAGACACGGGGAACCTACAGTTTAACGTCGAATCCGAACGACAGAAACGCAGAGAAGGTTTTTATCATTAAGATCCCACGGTTGCAAGCCGAATTGGGCAATTGTGTGTGGTAGGTTGCAGACAAGATTTTTATAAATCAGCATAGTAATGCTTAGGTTTCGAACCCAAGGCAAAATTGACGTTTTACTCAAAAGGCGAGTGCTCTACCAACTGGGCTACCACCACACCCTCTGATCTAGTATCTAACATTAATAGAGATACCCGCGTAATATTTTGCGTTTAGGTGCTTGCCTATTCGTAGAAGCGACACATTAGGGATTTTGAATAAACTGCCTAAAAATAAAAAGCTAAATAAATGTTTGTGTAGATTGGGTGTCCTAGATTACTGACAATATGTGTGGGCGTAATTTTGGAAAATATTTTTTGAAAATTGCTTTTTAGTTTCATCTTTGTTGGGAGACATAAGTATATGTGACTTATATTAAAAGCGTTATAATTTCTGGTCTCGTATCTAGCAGGAATAAAGATACAGGCGCAGTGTTTGAAACTTGATTCAAAATTTTGAATTTAGGTGCTTGCCTGTTCATATGTCAGGCATTTTGAAAACACTAGCTTCAAACAGAAAGTTAAATAAATATTTGTTTAGGTTGAGTATCCTAGATTACTGAAAATATTTGTGGGTGGAATTTTGGAAAAATATTTCTCGAAAATTGCTGAATTTTTGTCCCACCTTCGTTGGGGGAGGGGGGCATACGTTTCACAAAATTTTGAAAATGTTTCATAATATATCAAAAGCGTTATAACTTCTGGCCTGGTATATAACATGATTGAAGATACGGGCGCAATTTTTGAAACCTGATTCAAAATTTTGAATTTAGGTACTTGCCTGTTAATGCAAGTGTTATATGTCAGGCATTTTGAATACACTAGCTTCAAGCAAAAAGCTAAATAAATGTTATTTTAGGTTGAGTATCCAAGGTTGCTGAAGATATGTGTGGGCCTAATTTTGGATAAATATTTCTCAAAAATTGCTAAATTTTTGTTCCACCTTTGTTGGGTGAGGGGGGCATACATTTCACAAAATTTTGAAAATGTTTTATAATATATTAAAAACGTTATAATTTCTGGCCTCGTATATAACATGATTGAAGACACGGGCGCAATTTCTGAAACCTGAAAATTTTGAATTTAGGGGCTTGTCTGTTCATGTAGGTGTTATATGTCAGGCATTTTGAAAACACTAGTTTCCAACAGGAAGCTAAATAAATATTTGTTTAGGTTGAGTATCCTCGGTTACTGAAATATGTGTGGCCGTAATTTTGGAAAAATATTTCTGGAAAATTGCAAAATGTTTGTTCCACCTTCGTTGCGGGAGGGGGGGCATACATTTCACAAAATTTTGAAAATGTTTTATAATATATTAAAAACGTTATATTTCTGGCCTCGTATATAATATGATTGAAGATACGGGCGCAATTTTGGAAACCTGATTCAAAATTTTGAATTTAGATGCTTGCCTGTTCATGCAAGCGTTATATGTCAGGCATTTTGAAAGCGCTAGCTTCAAACCGAAAGCTCAATAAATATTTGTTTAGGTTGAATAAATTGCTAAATTTTCGTTCCATCTTCGTTGCGTGAGGGGGGCATACATTTCACAAAATTTTGAAAATGCTTTATAATATATTAAAAGTGTTATAATTTCAGGCTTCGTATCTAGCACGAATGAAGGTATGGGCGTAATTTTTGAAACATTGTATTTTAAAAATTTTGAATTTAGATACTTGCCTGTTTGTGGAAGAAACACATTTCAGGAATTTTGGAAAAACTTATTAAAACTAAACGAATCAATTCGATATAGTTTTTAAAAAATGTTTTCTTGAAAATGTCATTATTTGTTTTTTAGTATGCTTGATATCTTTACACGTTGAAAAACTTGCCTTTAAATCAAACACTGAATATTTATTCCTCTAATTTTAGTACCCTAAATAACCGGAAATATGGCTGATCACAATTATGAAGAAATATTTTTTGGCTATTTTGAGTCCTTTTTAAATAATTTAGCGTAGGCTAAAAGCTAGCATTAAATACTTTAATCTTGCTTTAATTCCACCATTATAGTTAGTCCAGATAATTGGATAAAGTGTTAGATTTCTTTCAAAACACCGTAAACACTGTAAAGAAAAACTAGAATAATATTTGATTTTTGTATAGGTTAGATATATTTTGTGGCCACAGAAACGAAATATACTCACTGACATGAAAATTTTGACTAAACTTGGCAGAAACGTTTAACTACTAAAAGGTAGCAATTGATGAAAATTTCATCATATGGATCAAGTGATAATGGCTTATCTGACAGTTCTTTCAGTTTTTTCTAACAATTTTATCAGATGTATGTTTTGCGAGATTTTGTTCAGTTCTTTATTGTTTTCGCTTTTGATTGTTTGTTTTGAGGGTGTGATCATGCCTAGAGTGCGCCAACGTGGAAATTACCGCCAATTAAACGAATTCGACAGAGGTCGTATTGTTGGTTTGCGCGAAGGTGGTTTTTCGTTCAGAGAAATTGCAAATCGCCTTAACCGGAACCAATCCACCATCATGCGCTGCTATCAGGCTTGGACTAGGGATGGTCAGGGACGTCGCAGAAGAAGAACCGGGGGGCGAAAAAGAACAAATGATGTGCAGGACTGCCATCTTCAACTTATGGCAACAAGAGACCAATTCTCCAGCACCAGATCAATTGTCGATAATGGTTAGCTAACGAAAGTCGTCCTGTAACTCTTCGAACGGTTTACCGTAGAATCAGAGCTTTCGGCTTGCAATCCTATCGGCCACATCTTGTGTTACCACTCACGGCTCAACACCGACAGCAACGTGTGGAGTAGTGTAGGTTGCGACTGCACTGGTACCTAGAGTGGCATAGGGTGGTGTTCAGTGATGAATCCCAATTCTGTTTGGGGATGCGTGATGGCCGTATGAGGGTTAGACGAATACGTGGGGAACGTCGCAATGTTGAATTTTCTGTTGCGAGGCATGTGCACCAAACTGTGGGGATTATGGTACGGGATGCTATAACTTATGGGAGTAGGTCCCGTTTGTTTTTCATCCAAGGCAATATGAACGCCCAGCGATATGTGGATGAGGTGGTAGAACCCCATATTCTTCCATTTCTTCAGCAGTTGGAAGACCCACTTTTCCAGCAAGATAATGCCCGTCCCCATATTGCAAGACGTTCTGTGGACCGATTTGCAGAGGATAATGTCAATCTCTTGCCATGGCCACCCCGATCTCCCGATCTTTCGCTCATCTAGCATGTTTGGGACATTATGGGGAGGAGACTAAGGAACTTGGTGCATTCTCCGCAGATGCTGCGAGCTCTACAGCACGAATTACAGGTTGCTTGGGACACAATACCTCAAGACGAAATCGACCATCTGCTAGAAGCGATACCACGAAGAGTGGGGGAGTGTGTAACCAATTGAGGGGGATCAACGCATTATTAATAAAACTTATGTTTATATTTTGTTCTTTTTCTTTAAAATTTCAATAAGTTAGTAGTTAAAACGTTTCTGCCAAGTTTGGTCAAAGAATTCCTACCCCTTCCTGGTGTTGCGGGTTCCATGTCTGTGAGTATACATTGAAAATCTACTTCTTCAAGTGTTATCTTTATTAAAAGAAACAAATAGTTTTGTAAATCGTACTGAAAGTATCACAAACCAAAAAGTTAGCCGGAGATTGTTGATTTATATTCAAGCAATAATAGCTAATTATAAAATCTTCTGATAAATATCGTTGGTGTTTGCAAATTTAGCATCAAATCAGAAGGCTTTTCAAGGAAAAGTTTGTGCTGATTTTAATTTCAAAACACTTCATAATGTTGCATGTCAGTATTAGAAACAAGTACATATTATTTTAATTTGAACTTGTACATGCTATTAAAGATAGTAAACAAATTGTATTCATGTAATTATTATGTTAGTAGGTCAAAGTAACATTATAAATATTATCTTTACAGCAGTGCAAGTTTCAGCACCGAACGTACCTGATGCTAATGCATTCCTCAGCTGTTCTAACTCAAGATTAGCTAAATCTCTCCTAATTTAAATTGAACAAAAATGGCTAATGAGTGTAAGCCCACGTGCTGCATATATATGTCACTATGATTTGGCTGAGATTTCCAGTGAAGGTGAAAATTTACTAGATCTGTACTTCTATTTATAAACACTATTGCGCTATCTGTTTCAATAGGATAAAGTTTTAAATTAATTATTATGAAACAACAATCACAACGTGGTTATTCGACCTACTTGGCTACTAATCAATTCCTTCAATACAGCAGTCTGAAAAAGGAAGTCATGTGTGACGATTCGAAAAGCTGTAAATGTTATATTTGTATATCCTTTATAAATTTTAAGGTAATTTTGCGTAAATCATTTCTGTAGTTTGCGATCCAGTTGGCGCTGGAGGACCATTAAACGACGGTTCTGTTTTACGAGCACTTAACGGCCCACGCGATATTTATTTAAATTTTTTATTTCTTCTATAATATCAAATTTGTAAGCAAAATGCGTGTCGACGAAGCACCTGCACAATTACGAACTGTTACCTTGCAAATACAAAAGGAACTTTTGAATGTTTGTAGCAAACACTCATCATTTAATTTCTAAATTTCTTGACAGCGCTGAATCTTTTGAAATGCAAGAAACAAATTGCCTTAATTGCGGTTCATTTAAAATTGCGTACATGAGATGCAATTTTAAATGAAACGCATTCATCACTCTTTTATTATTTAATAACCACACGTACAGTACATTGTGAAATGGCTGCAGGAATACTAATAGATTACAGAATTCAGATAGGCAAAAAGGTATATCCTATTCACTTTCGTAGGTAGAAGGGAAGGGACATGCATTGTGTTTTTAATAAATGATTTATATGCATAGAGATGTATGCGGCATGTTTATTTAGTTCTATGTCGACAGAATGGTCTTGACAAATTGTAAAATAGGTCACCCGGATCTCTCATGTTTGATCTGCAATTTTTGCGTTACAAAAACTGTTTACTTTACCTTTCCATCGGTATAATTTTGTCACAACTATTAACTGTTACAAGAATATACGGACAGGGTGTGGAGAGCAGAAAAGGCACTTAGAACAGATTGCAGTATAAATTACTGCAGCTTAACTCACCTACCTAGACATAAAATTTATTAGATTGATTAAACTGCGGAGAAGAAGCAAAAATTGAGAAATCGTAATTTCACTCGACGTTAATTGGTCATATTAACCGTGGTGCAAAAACAGTGGCCTCTGGTGAATTTATAATTGTAATTATAGTTTTCTAATAAATTACATTTTTTACGACATAGGTATGGTTAACGTAAACTTCTCTATAAATCAACTTGTAGAATAAAGAAATCAAAATTATATTTCTTTAAATCTGTTATTATTTATTAGCGGCAATTTTATAACAGGCTTCATCTAGATTTTCTCATGTTCGTGGACTATTAACTGAACTAAGTGTAGGCTCCTTCAAGTTTGCGTGATTAATTCGCAAACACAAGCGTGCAGATGCGTGGAAAAGCATATCCAACGATATAGATACGTTGTGTAAGACAGAAATACCGTAGAAACATGCGATGAGATAGGTAAACACTTTCATTTTCATAGCTCTAGCGCTTCATTTTGTTTAATAACTTGCCTAATTGAATGCTGATCAAAAGGTTTATAAAATTAACAAGAGGATTGACTGAGAAAACAAAACATATGTCTTTACTTAAACTATTAAGTTTATAACAGTGGCTATACTTATTTAATAGTTATTAAAGTTACGATTTTTTTTTCCTTAAAATACAAAATATAAACGTAAATTACTTAAAGTCTTTGACAGCAGGTAGAAGTCGACGTTTGAACTGCTTAACAAACTTGGATTGATTAGTTGCAAGTTATTTCAAGATATTTAATAATTAGCTGTAACTAAACGCCTTTAAGTGTCTAGCTACCACTACATTGAAGGTTTTGTTCTATATTTACAAAATAACTATTCACTCTAAAGTTCGTGGTCGACATACAAAAAAATGTACCTTGTATGTCCGCATTAAAAATATATTCTTCGAAAGTAGAACATGAAGAATTGGCAAATATTTGCGTTTTGAATGTGAAGAAAACTATATGGTGTTTATGCAACTGCTGTTCCCCACAATTCTGTATTTAGGTCGAATAGTAGTTTGTTTATTTAGATATGAAACAAAAACTTCAAGCTATTGATAGCTAAACCACGCGTAAGGTACTCTATGTACCACTAATGACAGAATATATTGAAAGAACTTTTATAGAATCCATCCAGATGTACAAATAATTTAAATACCAACTTTATCATTTGAAATGTAGAGAAAGATCACAATCCGTGTAGATATGAATATTGACAGTTCTAGGGTAACAGATAATGTAATAACTGAATTGTTTGATTACGTTGCTATCTAATAAATAACTGTAGTACACGTTATAAACCAAAGCAAACCCCAAGAACTGAAAAAGTAGTAAGCAAAATGTTTCTCTGAATATCTTATGTAGCGCATAGTATTGCAGGAATTACAAAATACTCATCTGTTCTCTAAACAACCGAAAAAGTAGTTAGCAATATATTTGTCTGATTATCTTGTGTAGCTGTTAGTATTCGGAATTACAAAAATACGCATCTGTTCTCTATAGAACCGAAAAAGTAGTTGACAAAGTGTCAAGTTTTTGTCTGAATATCTTGTGTAGCGCTCAGTATTAGGAATTACAAAAATACGCATCTGTTCTCCAAAGAACCCAAGAAGAAGTTAGCAAAATGTTTGTCTGAATTTCTTGTATAGCGCTACATAAGATATTCAGACAAACATTTTGCTTACTACTTTTTCGGCTCTTTAAAGAACAAATGGGCATTTTTGTAATTCCTGCAATACTGAGCTCTACATAAGATATTCAGACAAACATTTTGCTTACCACTGTTTGGATTCTTTAGACTAGAGAACATATGCGTATTTTTGTAATATCTACAATACTATGCGCTACATAAGATATTCAGACAAACATTTTGCTTAGTACTGTTTGGGCTCTTTAGAGAACAGATGCGTATTTTTGTAATTCCTGTAATACTTAACGCTACACAAGATATTCGACCAAACATTTTGCTAATTACTTTTTGGGTTCTTTGGAGAACAGATGCCTATGTTTGTAATTCCTGTAATACTGAGCGCTGCACAATATATTCAGACAAACATTTTGCCTACTACTGTTTAGGATCTTTAGAAAACAGATGCATATTTTTGTAATTCCTGCAATACTAAGCGCTACAAAAGATATTTAGACAAACATTTTGCTTACTACTGTTTGGGTTCTTTGGAGAACAGATGCATATTTTTGAAATGCCTGAAATACTAAGCGCTACAGAAGATATTCAGACATACATTTTGCTTACCACTGTTTGGGTTCTTTAGTGAACTGATGCGTATTTGTGTAATTCCCGCAATACTAAGCGCTACATAGGATGTTCCGACAAACATTTTGTTTACTACTTTTTCGGTTATTTAGATAACAGATGAGTATTCTTGTAAGCCCTGCAATACTGAGCGCTACATAAGATATTCAGACAAGCATTTTGCTTACCACTGTTTGGATTCTTTAGTGAACTGATGTGTATTTTCGTAATTCCTGCAATACTAAGCGCTACACAAGATATTCAGACAAACATTTTGCCAACTACTTTTTCGGTTCTTTAGAGACACATGCGTCTTTTTGTAATTCTGCAATACTAAGCGCTATACAAGATATCCAAACAAACATTTTGCTAACCAGTTTTTTTGGTTCTTTAGATAACAGGCACGTATTGTTGAAATTCCTAATACTGCGCGCTACACAAGATATTCAGACAAACATTTTCATAACTCCTTTTAGAGTTCTTTAGAGAACAGATGCGTTCATTTGTAATTCCTAATACTAATTGTAAGAGCTACACAAGATCTTTAGACAAACATTTTGTCAACTACTTTTTTAGTTCTTTAAAGAACAGATGAGTATGTTTGAAATTCCTGCAATATTGAGCGCTACATAAGATATTCTAACAAACATTTTGCTTACCACTTTTTGGATTCTTTAGTGAAGTGATGCGTATTTTTTTTTTTTGTAATTCTTGCAATACTAAGCGCTACAGAAGATATTTAGACAAAGATTTTGCTTATTACTGTTTGGGGTTTTTAGAGAACAGATACATATTTCTGTAATTACTGTAATAGGTACTGAGCGCTGCACAAGATATTCAGACAAACATTTTGCTTACCACTGTTTGAATTCTTTAGAGAACAGATACGTATTTTTGTAATTCCTAATACTAAGAGTTGCACAAGATATGCAGACTAACATTTTGCTAACTACTGTTTGGGTTCTTTAGAGGACAGCTGCGTATTTTTGTAATTCTTGCAATACTAAGCGCTACAGAAGATATTCAGACAAACATTTTGCCTACTACTGTTTAGGATCTTTAGAAAACAGATGCATGTTTTTGTAATTCCTGCAATACTAAGCGCTACAGAAGATATTTAGACAAAGGTTTTGCTTATTACTGTTTGGGTTTTTTAGAGAACAGATACATATTTCTGTAATTATTGTAATAGGTACTGAGCGCTGCAAAAGATATTCAGACAAACATTTTGTAAACCAAAGCTCGTTTATGATCTATTATCGAACGGATTATTCTATTCTATTTGAATAAAGAATATAGAAAAACTAGAGAAAATCTTTTCCTCGTCCAATTATATTATTAATATTATTCTAATAATGATTGAAAAATCTGAATTAATCTTAGAAAGTGAACGAGGACAGAGAAATATTATTACAGTAAAAGATTGAGAGGCCCATTTAAGAAAGAAAACACTAAATATAGGAGATGGTAATTTTATTTCATCATTAACGTAGTCTTGAATGAAACTTAAGGAGTGTTCTCGTTATAAAATAATAAAAGAAATTGAGTTGTTGCCTCGAAGGGATGTATTAAAATTTTAACTACTGTTGAATTTCGGTCGCATTAGTCCTTGTTAAATAGTAAAAAAAACCCACGAAAGTGTAGTCATTGGCCGTACGACGTCTTCTGGCTAAAATCTAGTTAATAAATTATTGCCTTGCGCAATCTACAAACTATAGCCGTAAGCAAAGAAATATTCCATCCACATCATTTTTATACTCTGTACAGGGAAAAAGATAACCAACGAACTCTCCCGTATAATACCGCTACATAATACTAATATTCGCGTTTTGACATAAGAGTCGTATTTTCCGGAATGCATGACTTCCTGTTCCTTATATGTCGGACTGATCTGATTTTACGAGATGCGTTAGTTTACAAGTAGCAGAAGAAAACCTTTTAATTTAATTAAAATTCGTGGGTAATTACTTCTTAGCTACTAAACAATTTTGTTTATTGCTCTTGCGTACTTGAAAAAATTAAAAATCCGTCAAGGAATATTAATGTGACCTTTAGAATTCTTTATCGTGCGAAATACACCATTCTGTTAAAAATTTATGACGTCAAATTCCGAAGGCTATGTTGCTTGTTGCCCAGTGAAGATTATTCCTGTGATTAAATTTAATTGCGTCTGCCAATACATAATAATTTCTATGCTAAGGCATTATATCATTTAAATATAATATGTTTTTCATAAAGTACAACGATGCTTGCATTTAAAAAGGGAATAATTGGGCCGTTTATGGAACAAGCAAAATAAGATTTAAAAGGCGAATTGAATACTTGGTAGTAGTAATGCAGTGAAACTTTTTCGAAGTTAATTATCGATCTAAAATGTCACGTTTTTCCCTATCCGTCACAATGACCATTGCCCTTTAGAAGAAGTCGATGGAGCTAATTATTTCTTTATCAATTAAAAGCGGCGATTTATCAAAACTGGTCCGACCATACTTTAACTTTCACTTCAAATTTGAGACCCGATGTATTTATTTATTTATTTATAAGGTTGACTAATTAAGGGCATATTTTATACGATTTGGACATAACAAATTTTGATAACTGGGCCAGTTACATTTCGCACATATTTTGAAGTCAATAAAATTATTTATGTTCCTGACTGTGACATATAGCCAAACTATTAAATTTAGAGCATAATCTACAATGTTAACCGGTAATTTTTTCTGCAGTCATAATATTAATAACGGGAGCAATCGCTTTTTTAAATATTCCACTTTATTGCTTTTGGTTTTTATACACAAATTAAGCAATAAAGTTTGTTTTCCAAATTAGAACATTTATTAGGTAACTCACATTTTACTTTAGTGTTTTGTGGGGTTATGGTAATTTTATAATTATTTACACTAAATTAAAGTTTTCTAATTTAAACAAATTGGAATCATTATTATCTCAGAATTCCAATTTCTAGTTAAATATTAAATAAAACTAAATAGTTTTACAAAACAAATTTGGTACTAATAAAGATGTTAAAGTAGGCAACAATCGTAAAAATAAATAAGAGTTAATTAAAATTCAGTCGTAAAATTTGTAATTCTGGGAAAAAATTTAAAATTCATATTTGTTTATATTCTGCAATCTTTAATGAATTTTACTTGAAAGTTCAACGTTACTAGAATTTTGATGATTGGAGGACATTTTCTGAACTAAATTAAAATTCCACAATAATGTTGCATAATTTTTCGATACGTTTGTTTTAGTTCAAACAATACTCAATAGTATTAAATTGCAATGACCAATTTAGCCAATCTTTAACCATACAAAGTTGGCATACATTTCTCGGGTTAAAAGTCAGGTATTATAAATGACTGTTATCCAAAATAGTCGTTATGTAACTAACATGTAATTGGCGTGGTTATCAAACTTTTAATTGATGATTTTCTTTTTTTCAGGTACGTATCTATGCCTGCCGAACATAACAGTACATATTAACCAACCAACGGCTGTAAGTAACTCGCCTTTATTTAATTTTAACATGTACATATTCTCATCTCATATTCCATAACTCATTGCTGTAAATTCAATCATGACATCCCATAAAGTGCTTCTTCTTTGTTGTACAAAATTTGTTTAGCATTGAACATGTATTAATTTAATATCTTGTGCTGTACCTGCGTATGAGTAATTAATTATTGCAAAAACAAAAACGACACCGTAACTATGTCTGTTTTTCTATATTAATAAATATTTTTTACTACAAATGTTTGGTATTAGATACAAATTCAGTGTTTTTGTGCAAAATGCTATAGTTTTTTAAAAGTAAACTGAGGTACACATTAAATTACACAAATAATTAAACTTCCTTTTATTGCATTTTTCATTGGGATATAGTGGGGCCACTTTGGCTTGTACCAGATAAGTGGGTAAATTTGTATAAATTAAAATGTTGATCATTTGTAATTATTTACATAGGAAAGTGCACTAAAACAATAAACCAATCGGTTTTGATTTTCCTTAAGAGACGGTTTCCGATTTAAGATACCTTGCATACCCCAACTACAATCAATGCGTTTGTAAGACAAACAAAAATATTGGAAATTTAATACAGAGTGTGATAATGTTGGAAATTCCTGTACTGCAAAGTACTGATAACCGCCGAGTGTGGCATTGAAACCACCGACCGTCTGTTATCATTCTGAAACCTGCGCGATAAAGTACTTGTTTTGTTAGTACCTATTGATGAACAGTTATGTTAAGACCGTGTTCGAACAAATGCCAGTTTTATGATCTTTTCGAATCAATTTTCCAAAATATTGACGTGCTAGTATTGGTATACACCGTATCTACATCAAATCAACATTTCCAAGATGGAGAAATTTGATGGTAAGTCTTTGCTCGCTTCAGTCTTGTGTAATAACAGCACTCATTCTTAAAAAAATATCATTCATGTCACTGCATAACATCCTGTACAAAAATTCATATTTCATAATCATCTCAAATATTATACAATCAACAGAAAATTAAAAAAATTTAATGTTGACTTAGAGTAAAGTATTTGTATAAAAATCGTTTATACAGGGTGGCCCAACACTGAAAGAACGGACAATTGCGCGTTAATGATGAATATATCCAAATATTTTATTAAGAAGAATTATACTTAACTGTAAGCTGCACGTTTTGATAGTATTGTTGATTCTACAGGGTGCTACTTAAAATTGTGCCACACCTAACTTATATATTTTTTAATGAAACACCGTGTATATTTTTACATTTTTCAATTCTTGACCATTGGAAAATTATCGTTATATAAGGTTGTTCGATTCTTAAGTCAATCGTTTCTGTGTTATTCAACTGTTTGGGGCAATATTTTAAAAATATGTACTAACAATATGGTCTGCATAAATTTTAGTTAAGTTAAGCTTTACGAACGAAAATAATTTATGAACATATCTTTTAACATAGCCATATGAAAAATATTCAGACCTATTTTTGAAACATTTCTGATAGCATTTTTTATTAAACATTGGGTGATTTCATATAAATGTAAATGATTTTACTTATAAAATACATTTGCAAATGGGTAATTGTTGACAAAACATTAAACATTACTTCAAAATTTGGCTGTTTAAAATCTGTACTAAATATTCACTTTAAATATCAAATTTCAAATTATAAAATAATATACAGGGTTGGGTCAGTACTTCGATGGGTGACCCGAAGGTTGCGTTAACGCGGCGGCTCTTTTCCACGAGGATTGATCACCATGGGAGAGTAGATCAATAACTCCCCTTATGGGGAGGCCCTTGCCCAACAATGGGATGTTGAGGACTAATAAAGAGAGATACAGGGTTGGGGAAACGTACGGAACAATGCCAATCTCTAATATGGGAGCCGCGATTTTGACAAAATTTTCTACATGAAATTTCCGATATATGACGGATACAATGATGGTATTGGTGGTTTAAAAATACTTCCGGTTTAGCCGGAAATGATATTAACTTTTTTAATATAATGAAAACCCTGTATATTTTTTGATAGATCGACAGAACTCTTTTTGCGAGTTCAATGATATAAGGTTTCATGTCCTTATTTGTAATAATTCTAGAACAAAATACTCCACAATAATGTTGCGTAATTAGTTTTATTATGAAAAGCAAACAAATAAAAAAAAACACAAATAACATCACTTGAGAAGACGCTCAAAATGACCACCATTTACTTCTAGGTAACAACCAAGGCTATTTACAAATACTTTAATTATGTATATTAACAAGATGGTCTACCTACCGGAATTCTTCTTATTTCACCATCAATTCCCAATTCTTTCAAATGATTTGCCCGTTCGGTATAAATTCTAGATTTTTAATGGCCCCAAATAAAAAAAATCAATGGATTCAGGTCCGGAGAACGAGCGGGCTATTCAATGAAACCCATGCGCCCTACCATCTACTTGGAAACATTTGTTTTAAAAATGCCGAACATTTGGAGCATGATGGGAAGGTGTTCTGTCATAGTAAAACCAAATTATATTATTTAATCACCTTCTTCTTCAAGAACAACATTTTGATTTTTCGAAATGTTTTAAATAGTGTTGATATGTTAATCGCACATTAACACAGCGCAACACGAACTAAGCAAACTTTTACAACTTTTCAAAACTTCTCATATTCTTTTGTATTCAATTACGAAACATTATTGTTTAATATCTCTAGAATTATTAAAAATTCAGGCATCGAACCTTATACCACTGAAGTTGCAGTTCTATCGATGTATCTTAAAACATATAGGGTGTTCTATTTAACATAAAAAGTTAGATATCATTTCCGGCTAACCGGAAGCTTTTTAAATTGTCGATACCATACATCGGAACCTTTACACAAAATTTTGAGGAAATTGCAGTTGTAGTAGAGATATCTACATTGTTCCGTGCTTCTGTCCAACCCTGTATAGATTATTCTATTTAAGAAAATTGACAAATAAGGCGTTTTGCGGAAAGCGACTGCACAGCACCAAATTTCTTTAATTATCCGTCTAATCAATCGAATAGCGTAGAAACTGTTGAATTTAGACCTCCATAAGCTTATATTATTTCACTCTTCCATTGATAAGGAATTAAAAAATTTAAAAATGTACAGGGTGTTCTATTTCAAAATACATGTATCTTATCTGGCATGTTGTTACGTACACTCTGTAGAATCAAAAATATTGTTATCATGTACTGCTTGGCCTTTTGCATAACTCTGCTTAATAAAATGTTTGGGTATCTTCATCCTGAAACCACAATCGCCCGTTCTCGAACGAATGGACCACCCTGTATAACGTGCCATAGAAATATATTTCTGAAAATATTCCATAGTTGCAATTCTTCTATGGTAGATTATTTGTCTATTCTTCTAGAATAAACATCGGTCTTGCTTTGATGAATGGATTAAATACTTTTTTTATTGTAAAAGGCTATTACAGTTGATGTTTGTTTAGTAATTTAATTTTTTATCGGGATTACCCACGACTCGCCAAGTAAATTAGCACCTTCCGTTGACATAGGAAAGGCGGTTTAAAAAACGTAGACGTCGACTGTTGATGTAAACCTTAAAACTTCTTGCAGTAGCTTATAATAAATCTGTTATTCAATAATAAATGCACGAAAAGTGAAAGGAAACAGACTAAATTCTTGTTAAGGCTAGGGAGCAAAATGCAACAACCATCGCGTATCACTTTTAATATTGCAATATTAAAGGAAAGGAAAATAAATACTCTCGCATGTCACATTCATTAAGGCATAATAAAACCAAGTGTTTGCTTTGGATATTTCGTAAAGAACAGTACAGGGGCATAGGCATCTTGTTCTCGAATAATCTTTTGTGCGATGTTATTACCGGAAATTTGTCCCAAATAATGGAGTACCAAAGGTTGCTTAACGCCTGGTTCCAATTGAAATACGATTTTGTTTTCGTGCAGTCAAATCTACGCAGATATCGCAGCTATTTATGTATAATTAGTTTGCGTTTGCCTGCTTTTATTTCATTAATCATTTATTTCACTTTTTATTCGCGGTCGAAAAGTGCAAGAGAGCAAAAACTTGTTTTCGGCAGATCAGGTATGGGTCATTCCTCTCGTTTATGCACTGCGCAGGCGTACTGGGGGACCGTGCATTCTCGTCTCTCCTCCGTCCCAAAACCCATGAACAATTCACGAACTTTTTATATGGCCACTAAAACAGATTTATAAGAAATAAATTTCAACCGTTTTCTCGTTAAGTGCGTACATAATACTTTGTGTAATTAATTTTCGGGATTATACGATTATTTTATAGCGAGATACGTAAACCAAGACTCCTTCGCACGATGTGAAAAATAATCGTAAAAAGAAATCGTTATCAACATTATTCTTGAATCCCATGGGATTTCTTAATCATAATTTAGCTTTCCGATCTGGGGAAATTTATGTGGAGCATCCTGTATACTAATTTGAAGGAAATTAAAAAAAACACGTCGAACTACATGATTCGTATATGTTTTCGTACTTATTTTGACAAACCTTACTAATAGTATTTCCATCTGTGTTCTAGAGGTCGATTGCTTAACAATGAAAATTCCTAGAATTTCGTAAAAAATTGGTAAATTTTCTATTCACCTAATCATCAAATGTTTCTGCAAAAAAAGCTCCGCATACGGGCTGGAAAATAATTATTAAAATAACTAATTTTCAATACTATTCTTAAAAACCAAGGCAAAATACATGTATCACACCGTATATACAAGAATCTTTGTCGAAAGTTAAATAAAAATTCATATACATAGTTGAAAACCCTGTCTACTTAAGCTATGTTTGCTAGGATTTGATTTGTGCTGTTTAAACTTATTTTGAGAAACATTACATAAAAACAGTGTTGCCAACAACGAAAATTCCGCACATCAAGGAATAAACGTATATGCAAAATCTTAATCGCATTAAATTAATAGGAGGAACCGTTAAACGAATTTCATTTATTGATTTTTCGAAACAAATGTGTAACATCTTGTATACAAATACTTACGGGACATTTAGTAAAAGTACAGACGTATGAATCTAATGTTGTTTAACTCAAATAAGGCGTTACACGGTTCAAACAGTTTTGTTTTGTTTCGACAAATTTTACAGAGAAACGGTGTTGTCTATTTTGTTTCAAAATCTGGTAGCACTGAAAATGAAAATTCCAAGAATTTCGTAAAAAATTAATACATTTTCTATTCACCTAAACATAAATTATTTCTGCATAAAAACTCCGCATACAGAGTGAAAAACAATTATTAAAATAACTCATTTTCAATACTATTTCTAAAACCTTGAAGCAAAATAAATGTAGCACACCGTATATACAAGATACAAAGTAAAGAAAACAAAGTCATATAGTTGAAAACCCTGTCTAATTAAGCCATGTTTGCTACGAATATTTTTGTGATATTTAAACTTATTTCGACAAACATTACATAAAAACAGTGTTGCCAACAACGAATATTCTGCACATCAAGGAATACATTTATAAACATAATCTTAATCGCATAAAATTAATAAGAGGAACGTAATGATTAAACGAATTCCATTTAGTGATTTTTTGAAAAACATATGTGTAACATCTTGTATAGAAATACTTGCGGCACACTTAGTAAAATTACAGACATCTGAACCCACTATTATTTAACTCAAATAAGGCATTACACGGTTCCAAAAATTTGTTTTCGACAAATTTGACTGAAAAACGGTGTTGTCTATTTTGTTTCAAAATGTTGTAGCATTGGCAATGAAAAATCCCAGAATTTCGTAAAAAATCGGCAAATTTCCTATTCACCTACACATCAAATGCTTTTACATAAAAACTCCGCATACGAGGTGAAAAATAATTATTAAAATAATTCATTTTTTGCTATATTTTAAAAAACTAAGGCAAAATAGATTTAACACACCGTATATACAAGAATCTATGTCGAGAGTTAAAAAAATCATATAATTGCAAACTCGGTCTACTTCAACTGTGCTGTTTAAACTTGTATTGACAAACATTACATAAAAACAGTGTTGCCAACAACGAAAATTCCCCACATCAAGGAATAAATGTATACATATAATCTTAATCGTATAAAATTAATAGGAGGAACGTAATCGTTAAAAGAATTTCATTTATTGATTTTGTTTCGACAAATTTTACAGAGAAACGATGTTGCCTATTTTGTTTCAAAATGTTGTAGCACTGACAATGAAAATTCCCAGAATTTTGTATAAATTTGGCAAACTTTCTATTCACATAAACATAAATTATTTCTGCATAAAAACCCGGCATACGGAGTGAAAAATAATTATTAAAATAACTCCTTTTTAATGCTATTCTTAAAAACCAAGGCAAAATAGATGTAGCACACCGTATATACAAAAACATCTGTCCAAAGTACAAAAACAAAGTCATATAGTTGAAAATCCTGTCTACTTAAGCCATGTTTGCTAGGATTTTTTAGTGCCGTTTAAACTTATTTTGACAAACAATAAATAAAAACAGTGTTGCCAACAACGAAAATTCCGCACATCAAGGAATAAATTTATACGCATAATCTTAATCGCATAAAATTAATAGGAGGAACGTAATTGTTAAACGAATTCCTTTTATTGATTTTTCGAAAAACAGATATGTAACACCTTGTATAGAAATACTTGTGGCTCATTTAGTAAAAGTACATACATATGAATCTACTATTATTTAACAAAAAAAAAAGGCATTACATGGTTCGAAAAATGTTGTTTTATTTTGACAAATTTTACTGAGAAACGGTGTTGCCTATTTTGTTTCAAAATGTGGTAGCATTGGTAATGATAATTCCCAGAGAAATTGATAAATTTTTATTCCCTTAAACGTCAAATGTTTCTGCATAAAAACTCTGCATGCGGGGTGGAAAATAATTATTAAAATAGCTCATTTTCAATGCTATTCTTAAAAACTTAAGGCAAAATAAATGTAGCACACCGTATATATAAGATTCTGTATCCAAAGTAAAAAAATAAAGTCATACAATTGAAAACCCTGTCTACTTAAGTTATGTTTGCTAGGATTTTTTGCTGTTTGAACTTATTTTGACAAACAAAACATAAAAACAGTGTTGCCAACAACGAAAATTCCGCACATCAAGGAATAAATGTATACACATAATCTTAATCGCATAAAATTAATAAGAGGAATGTAATCTATAAAAAGAGTTTGTTGATTTTTCAAGAAACAGATGTGTATCATCTTGTATACAAATATTTACGGGAATTTTAGAAAAATTAGAAACATATGGACCCACTCTTATTTAACTATTTACGGCATTAAATGGTTGAAGAATATTGGTTTGTTTTCGATACATTTTACAGAGAAACGGCGTTGCCAATTTTATCTTAAAATGTGGCAGCATTACCATTGAAAAATTTGTCGAATTTCAAAAAATTTGTATACTTTCGATTCACCTAAGCATCGAATGTAGCTGCACACAAACTTTAGATACTGGGTCAAAACACGTCATTAAAAGAATTCAATGTCTTAATGTCGAAAGGCTGCTATGAGTGACTAAAGTACATATAGATGTCATGTACCCCAAATAAAAAACATTTCTGCCGTAAATTTAATAGCCCATAATTGAAAACCTTTTTTTCCATTCATTTATACTACCCCCTCCCCCGGAACCGCTTTTGCATTACTTCAGGGGGTGCGGGCGTCCCTTACATACTAGCCATTCATGCAAGATGCAGCCTAAACTTAAGTAAGTGAAATACGGTCACCTTAGCCGGGGTTCGACTACGCGGCCGATCGGACCGCATTTCACTCTGACCTCGAGTGACACCGCGTATTCGCATTGCCCCATCGAGGCCCCTACAGTTGACGACCTACCTATCTCTTAATTAACCTATTATAATTATAAGGTAATTACACCTATTTTTGACAAACGTTACATAGAAGCAGTGTTGCCATCAACGAAAATTCCGCACATCACGAAAAAAATCCATAGACAATTACTAGGAGGAAAAGTAATCATCAAAAAGAATTCTATTAGTTGTTTTTCGGAAAACAGATGTGGAAGTTCTTGTATGCAACTATCTGTGGGGAATTTTAGAAAATTTAAACGTAACAGTGTTGCCAACGACTATGCTTCAAAATTTGGTAGTTTTGAGAATAAAAATTCCGCACATCTAGCACAAAATCGGTAAACTTTATGCAAATATCAACGGTATTTGTATTCCTTATATCAAGGGGAAAACTATTATAAAGCTTTACTGATAAATTGTATAATACATTTTCCTGGAGAAAAATCAAATCCCCATTTCCCTAATTTATTAGTTTTAACTCTCTGGCTACGGAAATTTAAATGTGAAAAACAGCCTGTATACATAAATATCTGCAAGAAATCTAAATTTAACGTTGGAAACCGAGCTGTGATTCCGTGGTACAAAATTGATTTATCACCGTGACATTATTTGGTCAAAGTTTTAGGGCTTCTCGTTTTGGAACGCCACGCAGTGTTGCCAAACCTCCGTTTTATCTTTAACATTGCATATCTCATATAGATCGAGGAATATTTTGTTGTAAATATGACAGGTAACTACTATAATATAAAATATGATAAATGTTTAAAATGATACAAAATGCAACTAAATAAGTGAAAAATGTCACATACAAACACGCAAGTTATTATTATATTTATTAAGTAACGTTTTACCGCATATTTTCTATAGGAACATAATAGAATTCTTTCTATACAAATTATTTGGTACTACTACTAAATCTTTATTTTATTGTTAGTTTGTTTTCAATGTATTGCAGATTAGTTTTTAATAAAATGCTGATGTAAGGAAAAGAAATAGTATTATTGAATATAGTTTTTACACGTTATATATTTAGACATTTTTAAATTTTGGAAAAAAATTTAATAATTTTGTACTTCGGTAGAATTCAAGGAAAGAAAAATTGAAACGGTGTATATACTGAAAAAGTATTAGAGTTGGCAAAATTTCATAGTAAAATGATGATAGGGAAGTTAAAATTTTAACCACAGAACTTTTGTGTCTATTTTTGTATTTTAGTGCACAAAGAAAGATTTTTTATAAATTTATCAGTTTTTATTATAGCATTTTATTAACTCAGAAATTCAACATTTGAAAGTTCTACCATACCTACAGTTTGTCTAATATATATATTTTTTTACAACAATAATTTTAAAAAT
>JABXWE010045670.1:0-15680 GCA_014611495.1 Limonius californicus
CTGGAGAATCGGTCTCTTGTTGCCATAAGTCGAAGATGGCGGTCCTGCACCTCATTTGTTCTTCTTCGCTCCCCGGTTCCTCTCTGCGACGTTCCTGACCCTCCCTTGGTTCCGGTTAAGACGATTTGCAATTTCTCTGAACGAAAAACCACCTTCCCGCAAACCAACAATACGACCTCTGTCGAATTCGCTTAATTGGCGGTAATTTCCACGTTGGCGCACTCTAGGCATGATCACACGCTCAAAACAAACGATCAAAAGCGAAAACAATAAAGAACTGATAAAATTATTAGAAAAATCTGAAAGAACCGTCAGATAAGCCATTATCACTTGATCCATATAAATGAAATTTTAATCAATTTCTACCTTTTAGTAGTTTAACGTTTATTCCAAGTTTGGACAAAAAATTCCTACCCCTTCTTGGTGTTGCGATTTCCATGTCACTGAGTATATGTATGTATAAAAATTACAATTCCTTTCCGTCACACAAAAATTAATAATTTTCTTAATGTTGGAATCAGGCGGCGGTTGGCTAGAGGTTAGCGCGTTAGGCTTCTACGCTGAAGGTCCTGGTTTCTATTCCCAGTACCGGAACATCGGATTTGTAACGGCCGTTCTTCCTCGCAAGGCAATGGCAAACCAGCCACCAGAGGTATTCTGCCTAGTAAATCTTCTCTTGAGTAGAAGTGTTTACACTCCCGGTGGTTCGGAGCCCACATTAAGCTGTAGGTCGTCTATGTCTGTGGCACTCTAATCGCGCAACACAGGCATAGGAGAGGAGATCGCCACGTCTCGTAAGAGATAAAGCACTCGAAGAAGAAGAATGTTTAAATGTCTTCTGTTGATAAACAGACATTTAATACTGCATCTATTTAAACCATTACGTGTAATAACACCAAAGATATTCTAAAGTTCATTATAAAAAGTTATGTACTTTTTTTAGACATTTTCGTACACAAGTTAGGAAAATAATGTTAAAACCATAATCATGTGTATTTTATGTTTTAAAATGTACTATTCATGTTCTAAAAAGCACTAATTTGTATTAATGTTAGTTTTGGCATCCAAGTGGGAGTAATTTTGTTAAAGCCGTCCTCACGGGAAATGTATTCCTTTAAATGCATTTTACAACAAATGCTCCTAGAAAATTTAAGTCTCGCAATCTATTACTGAAAATTACTTTAAAATTACCTTCACAGATATTTTGTCATTTAAAATACACTTTCAGTAATCTCAAAACAAAGAATTTTAGTACACCATTAAAAAATATATCAGAAAAATACCCAAACGTACTGCAGCATGTTCTATTAAGTCGCAAAGAAAAAATGTGGAATCCATAAGTTTAAAGTATATGAATACAGGATGTTCCATAAAAAGGAGAGGAACATCAAAAAAGAAAAAATTATGCACTCTACAAGCGATTCAATTACTAAAGAAAACACGCAAAATACTACTTCTTCTATCTTCTTTTCCTTCTCACATTAGGGCTTAACCCTACCTAATTCATCATCTATTTTTACAATAGATTATTATCCTGCGATGGTTTACCGTTTATGTGGTCTTCCTGGGACTGGTCTCGTATCAAGTTTCTGTGTTTTTCGCTAATCTTTCGTCTCCCATCATTTTTACGTGATCTCTCCAGTGTTTTCTTCAGGATCTTGTCCTTTTCACCACATTCTGTACGTTGGATCTCACAGATCCTTTCTCAGAGACTTCAGCCTGTAATAGCTCTTAGAGTTTTCATCTCAGTGGCTTTCATAGAGATTAAAATGCAAAATACTGCAAAAGTAGTACAATATTTAAGTGTTTCATTACTATTAAAAAAAACAGCGCCACTTAGTCTTGTAACTCTTTAGTGTATTCTCAAGAAACGCCCACGCAAAGCCTAGGGCTTAGTTATAGGTAATACATTAAAAAATAGTCCTGTTCACAAACAGTAAGCGACATAAAATTAAATACATTTCATTACATTTAACGATGAATACATAACATTTTAAGTTTGAAATATTCGCAGTAATACAAAAGGATTAAATGCATGATGACTGATGAGGTAACAAATTTAGGGATTACTTTCTACTCTTGTAAGATAATTAACGCATTAATAATTAAGATCCCTACGCGTTGTAAAAGAGAATCTTACTTGCTAATATAAATTTTCGTCATTATTTAATTAGCACATTTGCTACTTGAACATTAAGGTTAATGTGAACTGAAATTACCTGGCATGGTTCGTCAGAGATTAAGAATTTAAGTCAGTAACAAACGACGACATGGGTATTCAACCAGGAGAGTGGCTTCATATAACCACAGTGAAAACAATTTAACAGAACAGATCTACTACGCAGAATAGGCATTCTGTGGTTTAAAGCTCACATTAGCTGCAGTCCTCTATGTTTGTAATAGTTTAAGTACGCAACACGGGCATAAAATAGTAGATCAGACAAGAAATAAACCATTAACGAAGGATGATTTAGGAGCTCTAAAAAATAGTAGATTTTAACATCTTAAAATCCTGGGATATTTATACTGTTAACTGCAGAGTAATACGGAGCAATAATAAAAAGGTGTTCATAAAAACAGAAAAAATAAACACGATATTATTATTTAGCGAATTTCGCTCAAATCCAAGAGCAGCTCGTAATTTACATGTACGGCGTCGCCCGAATCGTGTAACTCCTGAGAGTATGTTCAGGCGCTTGGAGATTTCTTTGCGTGCAAACTAATTTTCCCGAACCATAATAGACCAAGAACAACGCGAACTTCGCTAAAATGGTATTTACATACACAATTCCCAAAAATTCCCATGTTACAAATGTAGCAGTTGAACAACTTCCGTAAAAATAACTCTGCAAGCAAATTTATCTTACCCTATTCATATTATTTTGGTTCAAAATGAAAATGATATTCTAAGATTATACGGATCGTGATTCACTGTACAGGGTCGCAGATTAAGATGGAACTAAAGCTGTGTTGCTAAAGCGGTTTCAGGTATAGATTATAACTTTATTTCCAAATTTTAGAGGAAAAAAAGTTTCTACACTTGAAGTTTTTTAACACGCCCGCCATCTTGATAATTTTTTAATTATCAACGTCATTAGAAAACCTATTTTTTCTCTTTTAATCATCTCAAAGATATACAGTGATTCTAAACAAGTGCGAAAAACTTTAACTACTTATATCTGAGGGTATTTACGGAGATATGGCGCTTAAAAGTTTTTTGCAGCAATGTATAAAAATGAATATAACTTATTCGTTTTATGTCTGATTTTGATTAACTTTGTTATTTTATTTGTTATTTAGCGGTAGCTCGTTACGCGCAACTCGAAATTTATTTGCAAGTAACGTTCTAAAATCGACCTATCCCATGTACTAATACAGTACACCGAATTTTGAGGAACTTTGAGGAACACAGGTGGCTCTCTCCAGCCAACCATAAAAGAACGTTACACCCAAGAAATGTTAATCAAGAAATGCAAGAAGTAAGAATATGTGCTGCTGTAGAAGTAGATCCACGCCAATCTTCCAGAAATATTGCTCAAGGTACTGGTGTCCATCATAGTACTGTATTAAAAGTATTCGGGCTGTTGGCCACACTATTCGCACAATTAACTTTAAGTTAAGAATGTAAATATAAATTTGTTAATTTAATAAATAAAGTTTATCAAAATCACACAGTGTTAATTATTACATTAAATGAGGTAGAGAAAAAGAAACAAGGCACTTAAGCAAAATAACAGAAAAAGGAGTCCGATTTATAGAATAAAGCGAAAAGAAGTTAAATGTTTTGCAGAACAGCAACTTTCAAAATTTGGATTCTATTTCCCTATTTTTTTTCTTGTGGATTTATTTTAGTATCGTTTTTCTCAGGGTGTGGCTGTGGCTTTTTTAATTTAAATTTTAGTTTGGGCTGGCGCCCAGTTGTCTTGGCGCCGAGTTGGCGGGAGCCCAGGTGGCTTGGCGCCCAGTTGGCTTGGTGCCGAGTCGACCAGCACCCAGTCGGCAGCGCCCAGTCGGCGGCCCCCAATCGGCGGCGCCCACTTGTACCAGACCGACAATTTCCCAAATGACCAAATTAGATGTATGAAATTTTGTGAAAACATAATGGAAAAACTGAACAATGAATTTTCTGAGGAAAATTCTACTCAGCGACGAATGTACGTTTCCAATAAATGGTCGGCGCAATCCATCAGTCTGTCGTGTAAGGTGGCGAAATAATTCTCACAAGCATTACAGTTATTGATCTCAATATCCACAAAAGTTGAATGTATGGAGTGGAATGTTGGGTGATAACTTCATCAGACCATTCTTTATCGAGGGGAACGTAAATGGTCCAAAATATCTTGATATGCTGCAAAACGAAATCGTTCCTGCTTTGCGTCAAGTTCCAGGGATCAGACTGGATGAAATTTGGTTCCAACAAGATGGTTGACCTGTCCACGATACGTTAGCCGTACGGGAACGCTTAGCTTATACATTTCCTAATCATGTAATTGGAACCGTAAGCATAATTCTTTGGCCGTTTAGATCCCCGGACTTATCACATCAAGATTTCTTCGTGTGCCCTTACATTTAATCGAAAATTTATGGATTTGAAGAACACAGAGCTACCATACTGGATACTGGAACCGGATTTTACAATCGCTTGGGTTACTGCTTGACAGAGGGGGGAAATTTATTTGAACATTTATTGTAAATAATATCTTGCTTCAGTTAAGTTCTTGGAAGTACTAGTGTTGATTATTTAGTTGACTTTAACTTAAAAATTTTGTTTCCTTTGTCCATTATTAATATATTTTATTTTGTTCGCTTATACCAAGACTTAATATACAATGTTTTCGTCACTTCTTTATTAATTTTTGGAACGCTACTGTAATAGATATTTCTAATGCAAAATGAAATAGACTTTCATGCTTGAATGCTGTTAAATTAAATTATATCTACGATAAATCTGATTTTAATTCTGGTGTCTTGAATACATTAAATTTTGAAGCACAAATTCATTTACTGACTCTTTAGATATTAAATCGAACTCATACCTAGAGTCTTTGGATATGCATACAATCATGATTTCGTTATTAACAAAAATATCCTACATTAATTAAATTGTTTTCGCATGTGCTATGTTTGCACTTGAATCCGCCAATCGATATACGGTTACATGAGAAAATAATGCAGAAAAATTATAAAAAGGGTTTCCGTATGCTTAGTCTGCTAATTTATTGTACTTTAAATCTAGAAACCATAGCACTGACGGAAAGTCAGAAATAAACTATAAACAATCTGTAAGGAGTCAGTAGATGGCAAATAAATCCTGATTTCCTAAAATATAGACCGTTTGATAGATATGTAACGGATAGAAATTTCTATAATGATTGGGTATGGCGACAGAAGACGAACCCACAAAAAAGTAATTCAGTTATCTAATACCGCTCATCCAAGTCGGAATCCGATTAGCAAATCAACAGTAAGTCAAACTTTAAAAAAATGTATTGAAACTGGTAATGGAAAATCGTTCTATACCTGGTAGACCAAGATCTACAAGTGCACATAATTCTCTAGGTGTAGGACTGGATATGCTTGATGTATTGTATACAATTTATTGCAGTACGATTCACACATTGTTCAACTGTGCAGTATAAAAGTTTTGTACGCCGCAATCGCGGAAAACTCATCTTCCTACCCAATGTTAGAAATATATGACATTGGCAAATCTTAATCATCCAAAAACATGAAAAGGCTGTAGTACCATAGCTTTGGCGTATATACATGCTTACTTCCAGTCCTGCTCTCCATACTACTTCTAACAAGTTTTAGTTCTCTATTATACAATGTTCTGTAACTATTCATCTCGTTTTTAACAAAACCTTCATTACATCCGGTTCTACTTCTTTAAAATTTTCAACCAAGGCTTAAGCCCCGACAATTGTGTTGTAAGCGTACACCGACGATCCAATTTCGACACAATTCGACAAAATCATACTGCGGCAGTCAGCTCGCTTTACCTGCCATCCAAATCGGTTAAATTCATTACCATTTTGTTGTATCCCTTACAATCGTATTGCGGCGCTGGACCGTGAGTGGCCAATTTTATATGTCTGTGTAGCAACTTGCCTTAGCCCTTTATAGGACCTGGTACAAATACGTACCATTTGCTATAGAGCTCAACTGGCCCACTGTTATGCATTGAAATTGACCCTTATGGGTTTCTACTTGTCTAAGTAACGCTCCTTGGTATTAATATTTACCACTTTTAGCTTCCGCGCCATCTACGTTTGAAAATGTAAAATGTGGTACCAATGTGGTTTGTGGTTGTGGTTATTGTGGGTCAATTTGCAACTATTTGGATTCTGAGGTAAGTTTATTGCTTACTGCATATTATAAATCATAATTAGCTTTGTTTGCTACTGGCAAAATTAGAGAACTATGGTTCTTTATAAACACTGTAATTTGAGGTTATAATTACCGATTTACGAGGTTTATATAAAAATTGATTTTTTATAAAACTATGAGGATTTGAGGTCTACCAATTTGGCATTCTAATAACAAATAAGTGGGCTTTTACATTCAGTTGCCAAATTTCGGCTACTCCTTTTGGCCAAGATGATATATAACGCTCTTAGTAAAAATTACATATCTTTTGACTGAAAATAGTAGTTCAGAACTTAGTTGTAAGATCTGCAAGCCCCTATGAGTTGTTTATGAATGTTTATACCGCGGATTTTTAAAAATTGTGTTTTCATACAAAATGGAAACGAAAAAGTTCTACAATTTAGAAGATCCGGCAGATGTAGCTTACCTCCTAAGCGAAATTACTTATGAAATGGCGGAAGATTCAAATGCCGAGGGTGATAAGGACGCTGACGATAGACTTCCATTAGACATTTCAACTGCACACTCAATTTCTGATACGGAAGAGGAAGAAGTTGGAGCAAGCATGGACGTAGATAAAGATGATACTATTGCACCCACTCCTGTGGATAGTTTTGACGACAGTGAAGACGAAAGCAGCTCTGATGATGAAATTTTTTCTTGGAGTAAAACATTCGAGACCCCTGGGCAATTTGCTAGTTTCGATTTTGATCAACCATTTGGGATATCGAGGCAATACCAAGTAGACATCAACAGCCCCCTTCAAATTTTTTTGACTGTCCTGTCACCAATATTCTTGCAATATATTATAGATCAGTCTAATTTGTATGCAACCCAGAGAAGCAAAAGTCTAGACTTATCAATGGAAGAACTAAAAGCTTTTATCGGGATCTTGATAATAATGGGATTTCACAATCTGCCTAGTACGCGACACTTTTGGAGTTCCGACTGTATTTTTACAGTATCTCGAATTCAAGGTGTGATGCCTCTAAAACGCTTTCTAAATATTATCCGCCATTTATACTTGAATAATAATGACCTAATGCAACGAAAAGGCGAAGCCCATTATGACAAGCTGTATAAAGTTAGACCATTTTTGGAATACGTCACCAAAAGATTAAAACTTCTGTTCAACCCATCAAGAAACTTGTCAATTGATGAATCTATGGTAAAATACAAGGGACGCAGCACGCTGAAGCAATACATGCCTATGAAGCCAATTAAACGTGGCTTCAAGGTTTGGGTTATTGCTTGCGCTGCGACCGGTTACTGCATCGGCATGTCCTTATACGAAGGAGCAGAACGGGGAAAAAAATTGTCTCTTGGAGAGCGGGTGGTTTCCAACTTAGTAACTGCGTTTGAAGGACTCGGATACTGTCTTTACTTTGACAACTTTTTTTCTTCCTTGCCTCTGGCACAAAGACTTCTGAAAAAGAAACTATTTTCTTGTGGTACCATTAGGCAAACGCGAAGATTCTTTCCCACTTCAGACTCAAAGCCGATAAAAACATGATGGTCGGTGAATTCGACGGTGTTATCAGTGATAATGTATCAATATCCAAGTGGAAAGATAGAGGCAAGAAATCTGTGGCAGTTATAAGTACAATACATAATCCTTTAGAAGCAACGCGAGTTCTGAGAACACAGAGGGACGGCACCAGGCAATCAGTAAAGTGTCCTGTAGCTGTGGGCGACTATAACACATATATGGGAGGCGTTGATCGTTTTGACCAGCTTCATTCCGCATATAATATCTTATGGAAGAACAGAAGATGGTTGATGAGAATATTATATTACTGTCTAGAGTCTTGCATTGTAAACAGCTACATCATCTATAAAAATACATTGAAGAATTCCAGTCAAAGAACTAAGCCTTTATCCCATTTGCAGTTTCGTTCAGCATTGGCCTCGGCACTAATAGAAGATTATTCAGGCAGAAGCAAACGTGGCTACCCTTCTCAAACTGGCATAGGAAGAAAAAGAAACGATCCTCAAGGCAGAGCGGTTACTGCAAATGCAGTTCGACTGAACAACGTTGGAAAGCATCTTCCTGCAAAGAAGACGGTGTTGCTACTGTAGTACAAAGACCAAACAACAACGATCAAACATAATCTGCATACAGTTCAATGTTGCCTTGTGCCTTGAGTGCTTTACTCCGTTTCATAAAAGCTAAATTGATATGAAATTGAATATTGTTCTCAATGTGCACGGTAATTTGTCCAGTACATTGTATTCATGCCTAACCTTAAAATCGTGTACGTTTCTACTGTAGCCCTTACATTTGAGTTAATAAAGAAGTTTACTTAGCGTGCAAGTATTCTTTTCCCGGTCTACAACTAATTTTGATAAAAAACCAAAGTGGTGCCAATGTGTACCAGTGAACTGAATGTGTTATCATTTACTCAAATGGACTCTGGTACATATAAGTACCACCCATTTTCAAAAAATCTAAAATAAATTTTGACATATTGATGGCATAAATTATTACCTTACAAGCCAAATGGGTTACAAATAACAAAAAATTGTACTTTTTTAAGTCCCAGACTTTTGCGCGTTAAAGGGTTAAATCACGTTATGGAATAGACATTCTGTTCAAGCAATATTACACAGAGCCAAGTTCTACCCATATAAAGTACATTTAGTGCAGAAACTGGCGAAAGACGATTTCGACAGAAGGCTTCAGATTTGCGAGTAGATCATAGAAGTCATTAGGTAAAACGCAAATATTGTCAACTTAGTTGTATTTTCGAATGAAGCTACTTTTGATATGCATGGCTTTGTCAGCAGACCCAACTGTAGGTACTGGTCTGATACTAACCCACATTGTATGGACAAAGTTCATACACAGCGACTTCAGAAAATCAACGTATGGACAAATATCCTTGGTTACAATATTATTAGACCCTTTTTTATTTACTTCCGTAAAACATTTTCAATGGCTCCAAGCAAATGATATTTCTCAAATTATTGACCTTCCAAATCCTGTGGACCCAAGTGTAGTCAACGAAAACATTTGGTTTCAACAGGATGGTGCACCTCCTCGCTATGGATTTGCAGTAGGTAATTATTTACACCACAGTTTTTCTTGACAATGGATTGGGAGAAGAGGACCCGTGGAGTGACTCGCTTGATCTCTCGGTTCGTCCCCGTTCAACCTTTTTTTTATGAGGTCATTGACAAAGTCGTAAAGTATGTAAACAGGTCAGAAAATTTAAAAGAATTAAAAAAGTGCATATGACCTGAACACTGATATTCTTAACAATTGGTTACATAAGTCTTTAGAATATTTCAAACATCGAATTCATTATTACCTAGAACTAAAGGGTCAACAGTTAGAACAACTTCTGTCTTAAACAGTTATTTCAGTTCATTGTTTTCATAATTAAATGCTGATATCGTTTCCTTTTACTGATTGTTGTTTGGTTTATTTTTGACGTTCTCTCAATGCTATGGTTCCTAGTTTTAAGTAAAATAAATTAGTTGGCTAAGCATACGGAAAACCTTTTCCTAATAATTCTGCGTTATTTTCTCATATTCGAGATAGTTACAAAGAGAAAAAAAATAAGCTTTCTAATGAAAAATTGCATAGCCCACGTTCTACACCAAAAAATTTAAGATGGCGGCCGCACTCAGAGACAACAAGTGTACAAAATTTTGTAATACTTAAAATATGGCAAAATAAATTCAAATTCTTCTAATTTTCAAATCTATACTTAAAACTGTTTCAGCAAGAAAGCATTGGTTCCATCTTCAACAGCGACCGTGTACATCAGTAGGTACCGAAAATGTGCGTATAAATTGGCCAGGAAAATTAATTAACCGATTTTGGAAACAACCAATATCCCAGTGTTCCGCCAAAATCCGCTATACAGCAATCATTTAAAATTGAGAAACACCCTGTAAATCCGTTTTTGCATTCATGTAGGAGCAACGAGATAAAACATAAAATTTATTACTGAATAATTGTGTTGATGCAATCAATTTTAATCCGGGATAACAAAGTAATTTCGCACAACTTACAAACACAAAGAATTATTGCACTGCACAGAGGATATCTTAAAAAATACCAAATATTGTAATAAACATTAAAGGCAAACCATTGTGTATTAAATTATCGCTAGTCGTAGCTCTCTTAGCAATACTCCCATTATTAAGTCTTCACAAAAAAATATTCTAAATGTATATCTTCTGTATCCGCTTGTGTTTTCGTCATTTACTTCTAATATACTTTTTTGTTGTACTTGGCTCATCTGGTATTCCGGTTCATTATAATCTGCCACTAAAGCGTACTTTTTTCAGAAGGCGCATTAAATGGGATTTCCTGAAAGAAGTGCAGTTACAAGGAAATGAGTAACAGGAAGACAGGTTTAAATTAATGAACTTAGAGCTTTTAAAATGAGCAAGTTTGTACCGTCACGTTGGTTTTATTCTTGCTTGGTTAATCCTGAAGGCTCGTGCATACCTTAATTACATTCTCCCTTAAGCAGCAGTCACTATGACAAGATATAAAAAGTATGTCGGCATAGAGATGAACGGTATGAACGTGTATTCTTAATTTCTGACACACATTGTCATATAAGTGCACTTCACAATAAGCATGATGTTGAAGTAGCAAATGTACTAATTAAATAATGGAAGAACCAACATTTTTATTTGCAAGTAAAATTATCTTTTACAACTCGTAGGGATCTTAATTATTAATGACATAATTACCATACAAGAGCAGCCAGTAATTCCTAAATTTGATATCTCATCAGTCATCATGCATTAATCCTTTTGTATTACTGCGAATATTTCAAAATTTGATGTATTCATCGCTAAAACTTTGCGTGGTAATTTCTTTACAATATGCTAACAGGATACAAGATAAAGTAGTCCTTCTTTTGTAATGAGTAGAGAACGGATTTTATGCCAACTGCACATAATGTAATTTTTGCATATCTTACGAAACAATTGATAATGTGGACCCATCACGGTGTTTAGAGTTAATTAACACTAATTAATTAATGCATATTTTGCATATTTAGACAAAGTCTGCATATTTAGACGTTTTATGCATATTTATGCATAAATTTTATATTTTTGCGTAAATTTTATATATTTTTTTTTTCGATTGATTTCCAATTTTATGTAACAGTGGTTTTTTATAACATCACTGCTTGTTTTGAATTTGGTATGAGTAAGGTGGCAGATAGTTTATTCTAAACGTAATTAATTTTCTCAGAAGTTGGATAAACACTAGGTTCTGCAGTAAGCCCGTGTTTATTGTAGATAGATCTTGTATATTGTAATATTTCTTTGAACGTTTAAATCCCTTTTAACACTTCATTCTTTCTAAAGTACTTGTGCTTGCTAGTAGTAATTTGCTGCTATTGTAGTTTAAGGCTTTGGCTGGAATGTTTCAACTATTTTATGATGCATTTCTGGTAAAGTTCATTGTTTCGTATAAATCTTTACCTTTAATATTTGAAATGTAGTTTCAGAGTAGCTTGAGCTGGCATTCATTAAAGGCAGCTACAGTTTTGTGTCAAAGTCAATAACAGAGTTCGAAAAACAAGGAATCGAATCTTTGGAGCTGATAACCCGGTTTGAAAATTCTTGTAAAAATGTAAGAGGTCGGTAATGAAAAAGAATCCTGGTTATGCTGTTTTAAAAGACATAAATAGAGTTCTCAATGGCGAATTTGTTGAAGAATTAAATTTAGATCCTAATATAATTTCAAAATTTGCAAATGCCCCATGCACGTCAAATACATGTTTACCGATAGAAGACATAAATTTCTTCTTGAAAATTTTGAAAAACATTTAGTTGTAAGTTGTTTTCATAATAATGAATCATAGTTTAAAATTTAGCATAAGCTAATTTCTAGTGATAACTATAAGTATAATTAATTATTCTGTATTGCTGTAATTTTGTTAATAGAATAAAATATATTAAAAATGTTTTGTTATTTGTGAATTTTAATGCGTATATTTGTTTTTAACTTTTTAACATTCATCAATTTATTATAAATCGTTTTTAAAGTCGATTTGAACATATGCCATTGCACATGCAAGTGCATATTTTCAGAATTAACTGCATATATTTAAAAAATAGTGTGCATATATCTGCGCATATTTCCGCAATAATCGACTGTATATATTCCGTCCTCTAGTAATGAGACACCTAAACGTTTTACCACTAAATATTTTTTGCTGGTATATATATATAACGGAATATCCTGTAGATTCTATAGTTTTCCTTCTTCTGATATTTCTTGGAACACCCCATATTTTTTACTCTATGACGGAACTTTAAAATTATTTCCATGAATAGATTGAGATAAATACATTTTGTTGGAACTTGGACTTCGTAGAGAATGTAAATTGCATTTCAGGAAAGATAATTTTATCAAAATTACTGACCGACTTCAAAAATACATTTGCTGTCTGTATTTGTCATTTACTAGTAGTTGTTTGAGTTACCAAGAGTAAAGTCGTGTTCGACCGTGCTCCGATAAAGTGTAACAATGTTAGGGGCACGTACGAGCGTTAGCGTATCATAGCCCGACCTACTACGAGGATACAAACGCTGCGAGAATCTACATACCGATGTTATGTGTCGAATACTATGATATCAACGACCCCCCCCCCCCGACGGCTAATTCAATGGCTGATAAGTAAGAAAAAATCCAAATTAAAACTGCAAATGCAATTAGTCTGTATATCACATGGCAACAAGAGAAAAATGCAAGAATTGAATTGCAGCAAAATGTTTCTCTATTACAGCAGCAACTAGCGGCAATGCAAGCAGCAATAAACAAGAAAAACGAACATAAATTAGCACCAAGTGCACCGTTGGAGCGAAAACTCCAATAACAAGAAAAATAATATTACACTGATGAAAAACTCACCAGAGAAACGGAGGTAAAAGGTAAGGTAAAGAAAAAGGACAAAAAAAGAAAAATGACTACATCGGCAGACACGGATATTCAGTAAAAATACCGAAACCGCCGCCAATTGTTTTCAGCCAAATTAAAGACTATGATGCATTACAACGCGAACGCGAAGTTAGAAAGTTTCCATTTCAAGCAGTTATGATGAATAACGAACAGAGGAAACTAAACGTGAGAGTGTGCAAAAGAGTATAGACGAGTAACAAACTTATTAAATAAAAAAGCACTTTTTGCACTCATGCGAAAATAAAACAAAAACACACACAAAAGTCATGGCAAGGAAACTACACAAGTCATGCGCTTCAGAAAACATAGTAGAAGATTTATATCGCCAAGAATACAAAATAATAGAAATCGTTAATATTCTACAGAAAAAATGAAGAAACCTCCTCTTCCTCTATTTATACTAAGTTTCAGAAACGACGAAGACATTAAAAATAGATATGAGATAGAAGAGATTATGATATAGAACCTTTATAAAATCAATATTAGTTTCCCAATGTAAGAAATACCAAAGTTATGGACACACTCAAAGATTCTACAACAGATAATTTAGATGCGTGAAGTGTACTGGAAGACAGAAGAATACAAAATGAATGAAAACAGCAAACCAAAATGTGCCAACTGTGACGAAACCGACCCAGTTAACTACAGCGTATGTGGAGTGTCGGAAAGATACAAAGGATAAGAAACGAAGCAACTAAACCCAACCAAAACAACACAAATGAAAGGAAGGCAGAAAATAAACCACTGTGTAGATGGGACCCCAAAGCATTTCCAGCGCTACCAAATACTAAAGAAAAGAGGAAATTTCACAGAAAACAGAAGTTTCGACAAACCGGCTACTAGAAAGCCTAATTTCAAAACTTGAAGAACAGGAAAAAGGATCGACTAGCAAGAAAAAATGCTAAAGTCAATCTCTGAAAGATTAGTAAAACTTAAAGGAAATAGTAACATAGTTATTGGTTCAAATAAATAATAATGGACACAGAAAATATTAGGGTAGTTGCCCGGAGTGCCAACGGGTTATGATTATCAATCTTGGGACTGCGCTAGCAAATTCAGCGTCAACCAAATTCAAAATTTTCCGAATAAACTGCTTAGGGGGGGTATTGTAGATGCGCCCTGGTATGCTAGAAAGAGTGATATCCACAAGGATCTGGAGATTAAAAACCGTAACATGAGAAATAAAATCCTGGCCCAGAAGCACGTGACCAGGCTTCATGACCACGTACAGAGCTAGTAAGAAAGGTCAAAAACACAAAACCATTTAAGCTAGTATAAAGAGACGTGAAAGGGTCAGTGAAATGAGGAGAGCCAAAGTAAAATGATAACACACGAATAAAGTGTTGCAAAATAGAACTGAAAAGATACCGGTGGGTAAATTCTTAAAATAGCCATTTTGTTAATTTAAGTTAGATAAAAATTGCTGGTTACTATTCTAGATTATTGTAATGAAACTTTGAAAAAAACAGATGTGTGAAGCAAAGAAATTGTAATTTTTTACATGTATTCACTGTGTCATTTTCAGTAGAAAAAACCTATTCTTTAGTATGGTTTCGTCTTTTTTCCTCCATCGGCGGAATTTCACATTTTCTGTTTATTATAAATCACTCTTTAATTCAATAATTCTACAATAAGTAATCTTACCAATACTAATCTAGCAGACTACATTTACTAATATTTTTTACTGTTTAATATTTTTATGGGCAGTAAAATGTATTGAAAAGTAAGATAAGTTTATGTCGCATACTGTTTTAAAATACAATGGTTTAATGTAGTATACTACGCCATAAGCCTTGCTTGGTAATTTCTTTAGAATATGGTATGGGATATAAGATAAAGTTGCAGTTTTGCTATCTCTGATATTTCTCTCATTCTTCTATGAGTGTGAACAATGCATGTGAAGGGACGACCTTTTCGTGAAGATGCCTATAAGATAATTATGCAGAATTGAATGTGAGAACTAATATAGTTACAAATCATAGTTTTTTAAATAATGTATGGTGCATTTTAGAAAAGAAAATACACATGATGATGGTTTCAATACAATTTCCCTAAATCGGGTGCGTAAAATAACACTACTAACAAGTAACTGGTGCAAGTTTCCGGATGTAAAATCAAAACATACTTAAAAATTACGAAAAAATTACAAGAAAGTATTTTACATAGCTTATTATGTTACATAAATAAATTTTTTCTTTACATATGCTGTGTGCGAGTAATGCTTAATACTATATATGTCGAATCCAGAAGATGTAATTGTACACTTCATGAAAAGGACATCCACTTCATGAAGCGGCTCCTCATACTGTAATTTCAAAGTTTTCCGCAACGTGGACAAAAATCCCATCCATTTCATGAAGTGGAACCCATC
>JABXWE010045673.1:0-18657 GCA_014611495.1 Limonius californicus
TCTCAAAAAAAGAGATCGAGAACGTGCCTTCCATTTTTTTGTATCTCCTATAATTACCGAGTTACCCTATACAAACATCGAAATTTGCCCACCCTGTACATACCCACCCACAGACAGACATTTTTTAAAAACCACTTTTTTGGGTTCCTATAAACCCAAAACGGATATATCCGTTAAAATCTCGATTTCGAAAATTTTCATGATTTCAATACTTACCCTATACCTATAAGGTATGGGAAAGTAAAAATGAATGCAAATCACACAAAATCAGCCAATCAGGGCTAACGATGAATTGACAAAAAATTAACAAATATTTATAAATTACAATAACTCTCTTATAAATAAATTTTCATCAAAATGAAAAACCATACTGTGATACACATTAAAAAATGAACATTTTTAAACCTCACTTGTTATACTTTCGAAAATACACTTAGAACTTCACAAATATTTTTACATTAATTTTTAAATAAATTCATAACAATTAAATCTAATTATTATCAAAATCAACTCATAGCTCCTTTACATATACTATCACATTACTAGTTAAAAGTTAAAAGTTTAACAAAATTACAAAATGCAATGTAACTGTCAATTTAACTACAATTTCACTCATATTTTGATAACTGCAGCTCAACGTACGATAGGTGCCTTAACTGTGACGGTAATTATTTGTAATTAAATTGTTGAATAAATTTTTTATAAAGCAAATATGGGTTTCAATTGAACACACCTCGTAAGATGGAAAAATTATCCAAAAAATCTTAAGAACTTCTAATAAAAAACTGCCAAAGGTAGTTCAAAAATACTGAAGAAACAATATACTTTTTCATGCGAACTTAATTTAGTAAAATTTTGTTATGTTTTAAGAACAGAATTCACGCAGCGCTAATGTCAAAATTTATTCGATTTTCTTGCAATCAGAACAATGCCAAGACTCTGTTGCCAATTTACTTTGACGTACATTATATGTATTGTCTTTTACATTGGCTTCAGTTCGCTTTCCAGCTTTCCGACAGCTCTAATATCAGGGATGGAGAGGAAAACGAATATAATTGTTTGTCGATGTAAGAAGTTACCTTTAATTTTTGGTTGCCAGGTCGCTTTAGAAGCCTTTTAAGGTTGTAACCAGGCTAATACAAGTGCAAGCACAGTATGGTACAATAACTTTGAAAAAATTCGTACAAGTTTAGAGAACAAGACAGTTATTTCAACGGTTCAAATATAAAAATATTATCTACCGATATAGTAAAAGATGCAATTAAAGACTTTTTATATGACGAAACGATAAATTTTGTGCAAAAGCGGATTTTATTGAAATATATTTCTGAAATAAATTACTTTTATGACTTTATGTAGTATACTTTACTTGTATAATTTCTCGTACTTAGCTACTGACAAATTAACTGACAAAGTAGGAAAGATACTTCCAATTTAAAAAAAAACCGTATAATTTCGAAACCAGCCAACCTAGCATAACGAACTTGGGTTGAAATTATAAAGAAAAGGAAGCAGTTTCTCATTTTAAAACCATTTTAAACAATGCATTCTACTCTCATACATTTTCCATTGTTAAATTTACTTAAAAGTACATTTTTATTATGATACACGAAGGCCTATTGCTTTTAAGCTAGAATAATTCCCAACTATACCGGAAAAAATATAGTTTTTAGAACTAGGCGCTAGATGGGACATTTTCATATTTCGTTTTTAAACAAACAACAAATATACAGACAAAAACTTCTATTACGGTTATTTTCCTTGACTTTATAAGTTCCACGAAAAAAGTTTAATTTGCTCTAATATCAAATATCAAAAAGCATTCTCTCTCCTTGTCCTACTGATAACGCATTACCACGCAGGACAACTATTTTTGATCAGTCTATTGCACCACCTATTCACAAGAACGGTTTCGATCGGGGACTTGCGGTTCATTACTCATTAGGCGTATTAAGTTATTTAGTCAGGTGGTTAGCGGGCGGATCTGTAAGGGAGAGGGTGTTTTAGTGAGTATCGATGGCGATTGACTACGGGAAGTTCGGAAATTCGACCCACCGTCGTTACGAGTATGCTGCGAAACGCGTTGGGCGTTGGACGCCCAAAATGAACAGGAATCGCTTCCTGCTCGTCTAAATTACTGAGAAATGAAGAAACTTTGTGTTATTTGTTTCTTCCCTCAGATTGCTGGTATTTGTATTAATTAATGGGTAAAACCGGTGTTATCAATAATAATTGAAACCGGGTATTTGCAAGTTAAATTTGTAATTCTGTGTATATAGGCCAAACAGTTGAAATTTTGATGTTACAACCCAACTCGGTTATATTTAAACCTGAAACTACAAATGTTTACCGGTTATATTTGTTAAAAGAATTGTAAAGGACATAAAAAAAATATTTATTTACGGTATTAATACTTTAATATCGTGCTTGTTCGGCAAAAATAAATTTGCATAGTTTCAAAGTCTTACAATAACGGATATTTGCTATGACAATCAAATACATGCATAGATGCACATGCGTATGTATTAATTATGGCATTTTAACAATGTTATTGATTATTAATTGTTGTTGTGCTTTAAATATTTAAACTAAATCCCTGATATGACGTATAAAAACATTGAAAGAAACTAAATACTTTGTCACTATGAGATTTTAATTTAAAATTCCGCGTCCGTAGATATTTACAATGCACTGGTAATACCTTCTGTGGCTCAGTATGATAAAAATCTCTGCAAAAAAAAAGGTAAATTTGATACGCCTGTCCCTTATTTGAATTGTAATCTTTATTTTTTTTTTAATAGTTTGTTTCTTTCTAGCGTGATTTTCACAAGCCAGAGTTGCTAACATATCTTAAATACTGCCCCCTGTAACCCCGCATAAGCAATCGCTATAAGCAGGAAACAGTACAGTAAATACCACAATTCTGAGCATACACTTCGTCAACGCTCGATATATCGGGAATCTCATTGTACCCGAGCTTGTCTTAGGCGAATATAAGTAATACTGAAACGAATTATTTTTTTAACTCCTATGACACGTCGATTTTTTTAAACACATTTGTACGTCGATATCATTTTCTGACATTCATTTGTTCTCAAGTGATGATATTAGCATCATTTTTTGATGGTGTTAAGGAATTGCAGGGTCAAACTTCTAGGGCTTAAAGTATACACGAAAACAAACATTTTTTTGTTAATAAATGTGACGGTCAAGAGTGTTTCCTTTCAGAGATAGACCTTCTCAAAGATTCTTTAAGAAGCGCCTAAATTTAAGCAACTCAATTTACTACCTACTATTTGTTTCCATAACGACGAAAATTAATACAGGATAAATAAAGCCCTCTTTCCCTCTTTTTTGAATTAGTTATTGTAAATTTTTCAAATAGTTGATTTTTGCTTTGTAATTTTGGTTTTTTCTATTGCTTAGTTTTGAAACATTTTGTTAATTAATTTATTTTAAAGTTAATTTGAATTTCAGAAGTGGGAAAGAGGGCTTTATTTATCCTGCATTAATTTCCGTCGTTATGGAAACAAATTAATTCCAGCTCTAACAATTCTTTTTCCAAACAATGAAGATTCTGTTATGCCCCACCCAAGAATTAGGTTTCAACAAGATGGAGTTCTTCTCCATTTTGGAGTACAAATCCGACGGTTTCTTGACAATATGTTCCCTGATAGATGGTTAGGGCATCGAATGCCGTTTGAGTGAACTGCGGGATCACCTGACTTAACGCCGCTACACAGGGATCACGTGAAATCGCGAGTTTACACTAGTAGGCCAATCATTTAGACGATTCAAAACCTCAGATTCAGTTAGAAATGGAGAGTATGGACCCGGAAATTATTGAACATGCGATACAAAATGTTCACACACGTGCTGGTCAATGCCAACTGATTAAGGGTGGACAATTTGAGCATTTCCGTTAGGTAATTTTCCTAATAATCTTATTTCCATTTAAGTAAATTCGGAATGTTCAAACTTTACGATCATTTTTCTCAAAAAAATGTTATGTGGAGCACCAATTATGTTATATTATATATATATATATATATATATACAGCAGACGCTCGATAACGTGAACTAATTCAGGTCTGAGTGTGCTCACATTATCGAAATGTTTACATTAGCGAACGTGATTTTATTAATCAGCAAATTATTAAAAGAAACGTTTAATATCACAATTAATATTTTTTTACTAATTGTGTCACTCCCGCACCTAGTGCAACCTCGTCTATGATTTTGACTTTGTCACTCAATCTTAAACTCTTTCTTTTATTGGATGTAGATGCCATAGTCGTAATGCATAAACGTGCTAAAATGAAATCAGCGCTGTTCCTACAAATAATTTGCTGAGAGTCACGTATGTACATTATAAAAACAATAAAAAACGAAGTGTTTACGTTATCGAGCTGTACAGGTTGTTTACGTTATCGGGCGTTCCATTTGATCCTATAGTAAGAATTTTGTGTTTACATTATTAGCGCGATGTTTCCATTATCGGATGTTTACGTTATCGAGCGTCTGCTGTATATATGTATACATACATAAATACAAAAATTGGATTGCTATTTATGAAATTCTGATAACGTCGTCACTTAAGAACAAATGAATGCCGGAAAGTGATTTTCACGTACAAATATGCGTTTTTAAAAAAGATAATCTACGTTCTCAAGATTTTTACAAAAGGCATTTGTTTTAGTTTTATTTGGTGTGTTCCATACTTTTGACGTTTGGTGGTAGCTCAGTTGGTAGAGTGCTCGCTTTCTGAATAAAACGTCGATTCTGGCTTGGGTTCGAAACCTAAGCATTACTATGCAGATTTATAAAAGTCTTGTCTGCAAAACACCACATACAAATTTCCCAATCCGACTTGCAACCGTGGGATGTTAATGCTACAAGCCTTCTCTGCAATTTCTGTCGTTCTGATTCTACGTTATATTGTAGGTCCCCCGTGTTTCTACCTTAGCGCTGAGGAGAAACTCGTGACAGACAAGAGGCCGATGCCGAGTAGTGGGACAAAAAAGGCTCTCAATGATACTTTTGACGCGCACCATATACAATACCAAAAAATTCTTTTTCTTATCCGCTCTATCTCGCCTAGCATATTCCTCCTCTTTTTATTTCTAGACGCTCCTTTCGTCTATCTTGTAACCGTTTTATGTTCATTTTGTTTCTATTTTATGTATTACTGCAGCTTTTCTTCCCTATTATATTAATTCTCCGTTTCTACTTTTTGTCCGCTTTTTCTTGTCCCTTCAATTTGCATTTTGCGTCATCTCTTCCACTCTGTCACTTTAACTTATTATTTGCCCTGTCTCCAACTTTTCTTAACTTGTCTATCTCGTACTTTCTAGCTCTTAACCCCTACGCGTTCTTCACTCCTATCGCTTTCTGTTATCGACAGAGGTGACGGGATAAAAAATGTCATGCCGCAACGCAATTGGTTGATCGTTCTGAAAGAAAACGAAACCCAACAGGCTTGTAACGTACACGTTGGTGTCGTGTGCAACAGAACAGTGTTGGTCGTGCTTCTACCTCCCGCCGCCCACTATCCATCGTCGGACGGGTATATAAGATAAAATTTCAATGAGTGATTTTCCAGTAAGAATTCGTTTCGTGTTCATTCTTTTTGTTGTACCTAAAATGTTCACTTTCCAGATTCTCGGTATTCGCTACACGTGTTTTTCCATTCTTTATGTTAATTTGTCATTGTCACTATTGAGTCTCTCCATATAGTAGCTGTTTGCCTTTTACTTTTGTGTTGTTGTTACCACTGCCCGTGTTTGTTATCATATTTATTCTCTCCACTTTCCTATTCCTCTTTCTACCATCTGTTTTATTTATTCTATTACTCACCTGACTGTGACTCTACGTTACAATTTCTTATATATTAATCTTTTCCTATTGTTCTTTGTTGGGACCTTCCCTTTGTCTTAATCTATCTGTCTTCTCTTCTTTTTTTCTTTTGCATTGCTCCCCTAATTTTCCAGTTCCAGTTGCTCTTTTCATACATTTGTCTTACAGTTGCTTATTTTTTTTGTTTCAAGTCTCCAAACACTATTGCTTATTTTATTTCCATCCAACTCCTTCATTCCTCCTGCTTCTTTTTTTTGCTCTTTTATTCTAACTTCAATGCCTTCTGTGTTCACAAGATGTCTGTTTGTAATCCGTTAGTCCATCTGGAATAATAAATAAACAGATAAAGCATATAATATATGCGTGCAATTATAATGCTATGTAATAAATTGATAAAATTTTATAAGAGATCGAAGTTGAGAGGTTTCCAAAGTCTTTCTGGATTTAAGAAGGACCTACGGTCGAAAACATTTGAGAACCTACTGCTGTAACTATTTCCCTCTTCCAATATTTTTTATTAGGTTTAAAGATTTGCTAATCAATCTCTTCTTTTCCTCTAAAATATTCTTTTTCTCGCTGTGTTTCAATGGTTCTTTATTCTCTCTCTTTTGGTAGTTTTTTTGTATTCAATTTAGCAATAATTAAAGCTATAAAAAAAATTTAATTCCTAAGCTAGCGCTTTTCCAAAAATTGTCTTTGGCCTTCTATTCTTCTTCACTTCTCTCTTAGGTAAAAGAAATCTAATAATGCATACAAATAGCAGTTTCTTGAAACTAATATTGTGAATTGATATATTCTTCTTAAAATATAGAAACTTAACGTTTTTTGTATATTTCAACCCTCTAACGGTTTTTGAGTACCTACGTTTGAACAACCACAATTTTTTAGCTAAAATAACAAACTAAACAGATATGGATTTTAATGCGAAGGTCTATATCTAATAACAGAATAGCCAATCATTGGGTAAAAATAAAGATCCATCGACGTGTTCACACTGAAAATTGATATCCTGTCAGTGACGACAAAACCGGAGGTAATCCTATACGAGCGGAGGTATTTCACCAAAACCCTTTTATTTTTATTTTCACTGGATAGGATGTGCACATCATAAACAAAAATTTACAAGCATATCCCTTGTAAAATAGCGTTACTAAATATTAGACCTGGATTTTAATGAATAAGTAAATGAGAGCCATGTCCCCTGTAATTCGAAACTACATTCTGGATTCCCATTGGTTGCTAGGGACTTAGTCTCCCCTAACAAAAGGGTGAGACAGTTCCGCCTACACAATTTCCGCCATAAGTTTCTTCCACGCTCTCATTTCAATTCGTAGTTGCATTCTACGTGTAGATACTTTATTCGAAGTTCAAAAAACAAACTCATAATAACGATATTATTATAGGATACTTCACAAAGTAGGAGGCAATTGTGATTAACAAAAATTGTGAAAAGCCTGACGCTTAGATTAGAACGCGCCTAAGGTTCGATATTTCATTGTCCCTACATATTCACTTGTTAAACAAACTCCACAAAAACATTTGCATCTATTAATAAATTTTGTTATGTATATTATAGGTAAGGGCTTGAACTTAAATCCGATGAGAAAATGTTTTGTTATTAGATCATGCTTTGCATATTTATGTTATATAGATTTTACGGGTATCAGTCTGAGGTTATAACAGTTTGATACCTAAAGTATACAAGTTTCCTGTCATTTATTAAAAAATTCTAAAAGTAAAATGCCTTTTACGTTAACTAATATCCCACTTTTTTTTTGTAGTAATTTAAATCTTTTCTAAAAGTATAATATAAAAATTTTGGTGTTAATTTCCTTTCTCCGAGCATTCAATTTTCAGAACTGTTGCTCAAATATTGAGTAGTCACACGGCAGGTAGGCTAACGTTTTAATCAAACCAAAGGAGTATTAAAACTGCATAATATTTCAGATTTTAGATGTGTAAAAAGTTATTCCTGGTATCTAACATTAAGGGGCTACTAAAGAGCATAAAATAAGTTAACATCAGTGTTAATAAGCCACCTTTCCACTTTTTTAACTAGTAGCAACACATACGAGTAAAAAATTTACTACAAAATCATAAAAACTTTCGATAAAAATTGTCAAAGGCAGTTCCAAAATATGGGGAATTTAATCTACTTTTACGGCATATGTGGAATTAATTTAGTGAAGATTTTCACCCTATGACAAACTGACATCCCTTAAGAACATTATGCAAACAACCCCATTGTGAAGATTTATCTGATTTTCTTAGATAAACAGAACAATGCTAAGATTACTAATTTTCTTTATCTTATATTATAGGTATTGCCTTTTACATTGGCTGCAGTTCGTAGGAACAAGGAAACTTATATAATGGACTGTTGGTGTTTTAGTGTTCAATATTTTGGCCGTTGGCCACATAATGTTACTAATTATATTTTAGAAACATTGTATCCTAAAATACAAGTCCGAACCACATAATTAATGTTGTATTAATGAAATATAAATTATATAACATTTACACAAACACATTAAAAGTTTCTGTTCTTCTAATTGGGTTGGTGACGTTTTTTATTTATATATACATATGTGCAATATTTTTATTATAATATTATTTTAGACATTAGTGTATTCTTAATTTTCAATATAAGCTCGAGCTTCTTTCTTAGCTTTAAATATAAATTAAAAAATATTTACAGGGTGGGCCAGATGAGTCTCCGCCCTTTAAAAGTAGTTGACGCAATCCAACATATGGTAACCAAAATCACTTTTTCTTTAAGTTGATTAATGTTTCTTACTTACGACTATAATAAGTCGAGCTATCAATTGACTTACACCTTAAGAAAGGTATTTTCAAATAACGAGAAAGCAGATTTGTTGCTTATTTTTGGTGAATGCCGGGGAAATGCGCAATTTATCCGTAAGGAGCTATTCGACTAGAAGACCACCGCCTGAAAAAATATTTAGATGCCACGAAACTGCCTTACGATACTAAGATACATTTGTTAGTTTCACGAGATATAGACCCTGAATGATTACGAAAGTAAACAAAAAACTAGCAGTATTAGAGGCAGTGGATGAGAATCCCAGAAAATTCAAAGAGATGTAAGCATAACTGAGGGTATTAGCTGGTTGGTTGGTTTTTGATTGGGAGAGATCTAGGACGCTGTTTTCCAAGCATCTCTGCACTCAATCCATATTGAGCCCATTGTATACCTTAACTATAAAAATATCCTATCTGGGGTAATTCCAACACCAGTAGAGTATTAGTAGAAACTCAGTTAGCAGAATTCTAAAAGCAAAAGTATTTTCATCCCTATCAAATTATGTTAATGCACCAACTGCATGAAAGTGGCCCTCGGAGAAAATTACAATTTCCTTATTTCTTTCAGAGCCAACTTCTTTTGGATTTTTTTAAATTGTGTAAAGTTTAGCGACAATGCAAAATTCTCAAAGAATAGTGATGTGAATAGGCCTAAGTCGCACCATTACGCATAGTAGAATCCACAATGGATATGTGTTACCTCTTTTCGAGGATATTTTTTTTAAATGTTAAGATGGCGTAATACGCAACCTTTTTACTGCACCAAAGTTCTTCCCTGAATATGTTACTTAATTTTGCTTGGATTTCCTACAAAACATTTTACACAGATTGTTAGAAAATGTAGAACTCAATGTACAACAAAAACTATGATACCAACATGATGACTGTCCTGCTCACTACAGTTGAATTGTTGGAATTAATTAAATAATGTATTTTGAGTAAATTGGATTGGAAGAGGAGCTGTCCATCAATGGCCACCAAGCAGCTGCTATACTACTCAACAAGATTTTTTCTTTGGACTACAATTAAAGAAATACTATACCATACTACGTTGGTAAATAAGTAGAATTGCAAAATAGAATAATCGAGGCCGTCTTAGCAATCTTGAGCGCTCTGGGCTAAAACAATTTGACGCCTTAATCACATCGGATTGAGCATTATTAAATAATACCTGCATACAGGGTGTCAGTATGAAATCGTACAATGTGCTCTGGAAGTAAAATAGGTAGTGAACTTTTCTAGAAAACGTTTCCACAACATGGAGGGGGACTCCTCATGACACATAAGGTAATCTTCCTCATTCAACCTCTTAGGCTCTAGCTACCCCAACAGAAAAATTTCAAATGGTAACACCTAGTTTGTAACACATTGTAAAATTTTTACAAAATGATATTCAATAGTACCAAACATCTTTTTCCCACTCGCTTCAGAAAAATACAAAATCCCCAGATTTTGACCACATTCGATTTCTTTGTAAGGAATCATTTAAAATCTGTTGTCTACTAAAATCAGCTTCAGTCCGTCGCACTATTGCGGCCAGGAAGAGTTCAGGAGTTCCGAGCTATTGCGCGACAAAACTTTCAAAGTGTCCGAATTTTACTATTGTCTAGGCTTCTAGAGAATAATGGAAATCATTTTGAACATTTAAATTAATATTTTGAAATTTGAATTATAATAACTGGTTCACAACCTTCTGAGTTTATTGGGATTTTCAATGAGGTATAACAAGGTGTGTGTACCGTTTAAAAAAATTTTTGGGTGCCTAGGGCGTAAGGGGTTGACTTGCGAAGGTTACCTCATGAGTCATGATGATCTATCATTTCTAATATATCGTATTCTATGGATAGAATACTTAAATTATTTAATTTGTTGCAAAATACAAAATGATCTTTCCTCACTACAATTAGTACATGCAATATTTAAATAGAAACGTACAGATGTTGTTATATTGAGGAATGTGTATTACATTTGCAACTCGGTTATTGTTTAATTAAATATTTTTATTGAATTTTGACGACATTTCACATTAAATAGAGATTTTAATGTCCAAAATTGAAAAAAATGAAACATTTCAACATACTCAGTTCTTAAGCGCCCTTGGATCAATGGCGCCCCTGGACTATAGCCCATTTACCCCAATGGATAAGAAGGGTCTGCGTGTACATCAACTATTACATCCGACACTTTTGATCGAGGCCGAAGGTACATAGTTTTTAAAGCGAATTACAATTAGAAGAATAGTTTCATAATTAATATATTAATTATTAATATTACAACTGTCAACTACTGTAGTAAAAAAAAACAACAGAATTGCTGTGGAACATGTATGTTGGGTTACGTCAACCACTTTTAAGGACAACTTAGCTAACTCGCTCTGTATATGTAAATATATCAATATACAGGGTGTATCAGAAATAGGTACAACTATTAAATCCGATGGTAGATTACAACATATAGGTACAAACTAGAAAAAACATTTCTTTGGCAATGGGACCCTTAAGATATGAGAAAATAATAATTGAAAATTTAACCCAAAATTGTTTGAGTACCGCAGGATAATAACAAAAATTTGAGTTCAAAGACATGTTATGCAAAGGAAAGTAAGATAGAAGTGCAAAAAAAATTTCTTATAACATGCCACAAACCAATACTATTAGGTAGGTCAGTAATTTCTATTCAGTTATCACAAGCCAGACAAGTTTTTACGTGTTTGCCACTTTAGATTTAATTTACAATTAGATAATAACCTTCTACAGCTTAAATGCATTTTCTATGTATCATCAGCAGTTCTCAAACTAAATTTTATTTTATTTTTTAATTCAAAAAAATAATCTTAATGATTTTTGAAAAATGAATATTGCCATTGAATTCTACTTGAGCCAATCTATTACTGCTTTAAATATTTGTACCTATTTCTGATACACACTGTATAATTAATATCGATGGATTGGTATGATTTAATTGAAACTGTTGAAGCTACGTTGGGTATATCAAACTTACGGTAATTGTAATCATATTATTATTTACGGATATTATTTAAATCGATATCTTGTGATACAAACAGATAGCAATAATATCGATAATATTCTTACTGAAGAAAAAAGTATTAAAAAATTTTAATATATCGACAAGCCTTAGTTTTAGCCACAAAAATGAAACGAAGTGTACCAAATATACCATTTTAAGTTGAATGAAAGAGCGTAACGTCTGCAAGATACTCAAATTAAATTAATAAAGCTGGGTTTTCTTTAAAAGTTATTTAAAAATAATAGAAACATATTGTGGAAGTCGATTTCTTTCTACGGTTTCCATACAAAAACTAATTTTCCAGTATTTAAGAAGACTGAATTAATATTTAGATTATTTCATTTGACGTACGAATGCAAAATCATTTAAATAGAAAGGTTAATGCAAGCTCTACCATTACAGTATTATTAGATTGTTTTGTATATTTTTGAAACCATTATTACAGGAACATGAGTGAATTTTGTGGGAAACTTTTAATTAGCTGAACGAAACATTAAGCCCTACATAGAGCAAATATTTATACAGTCCCCTCAGAACAACGGCCGACGTAGATGATTATCAGTAGGTTTCAATCAGTGACTAATAGCCTTATATGAACCATAAACACGTGCCAGTTATCCTCTTATTCGACTCATTTAATGCCCTGTATTACATAAGCCCTTCAGCAATTAACGTAAGTGATCTAGAATTTCATAAATTTGGTGTAGAAGTCGCGCAGCGCAAATTAGTAGACGGATATTTCCTTGATATACATACACTGTACACTAAATAATTTTGAACAACATACAGATACCGATTCAATAACTCATATTTTTTGTACTTGAAATTTTAACTATATATTTCTAGTTTTGTGCGAGTCTTCAAGGATGTCATAATGGCAATTACCATATACCAAAAGAATTTGTATTAAAATATCATTTGTATGTCTTACAGTGATATCGGACTCAGGTAATTGCATTGTATAGTATTTATGTATAACTTCTAAACAAAATTGAAGTTTACCTATAATTTATTTTGAACCACTCGAAACCAACTGACCAACCCAAGGTATAAGTATACAAATCACAGCAACCTTGATGAGTAACGATGCCCATAAAATTTCAAAACATTAGTCCAACTATTACCATAATTATATACAGAAAAATGAACGGACAAATCTCACTTTAGAAGGCTGTAACTCCGTAACCGTACACTTCTGTATTTAGATAAATTGGATTAAATCGTCCTATTTTGGTGTCAGGAATATGTGGTAGCATTTCGTACAGACCTTTTAGAGACACCTTGTATATCTAAACAGTTTCGTAGCAAAACAAGTTTTTGCAAAAAAAGCAAACCCCTGAAACGTAAGTCAGACTACTTATTTTTTTACAGAAACTAAATTATATTACGAAAGGAACAATCTAGTAGTACTTCTTATTTAAATGGAGTTCTTTTTTTTCTTCTGCTAGTTCTAAGTTAAAAATTAAGGCTATAAGGATTTATTTAAATTACTATTTTAAAGTCTGCTTATTCAAAAATAAACTGCAAATTATTTAATCTCCCTCAAGCATGAGTATCACAACGGATACACAAACCTTCCACTTCAAAAAATCACACATTTTCAAAATAATCAAAAATATGTGCATATATCAAATATTTTAAGACAAAATATTCAACATAATTGATTTTTACTCTCTGTGGAAGCTTGAAGACCTCGACGTTTTTTAATTTAACTCTTTTTGTTACTCATTTTGATTCACTGAAATATACAATATTTTAGGAGGTCTAAACGTAAACTAGTCAGAAGGATTTAAGTCGGGTGATCTTGGTGTCCAACGATCTTCGCTTGTTGTCTGTTATCACAAAACTCCCTTACAAAATTCTACGTTGCACCTGTTGTGTGAGCCGCTGCCACATCTTGCTAGAACAACCTAAGCTGAAATTCATAATGGTGAAGTTGATCGACAAGCGGCCTTAACAATAGCTGGTGGCAATTGTTGGCATTAATGTTTTTATTAAAAAATAAACTAAATTATTTTTATCCTTGACATCGTATCCAAATCCAATCCCATTTTAAGAGAATGTAATGGGATTTTGTAATATGTATGAAGATTGCCTGCGTACGATAGTTTTGAAAGTTAACGCAACCACTAAGATGGAACTATAGTTTATCGCTGAAAATTATCATCATTATTGAAGTTTTCATTTAACCATGTGTAGTACAATTGACTGTTTCCAAAATCCGCTCGCAACAACTCCTGAACGACTGACACGAACCGCATGAAAACCTACAATATAAATGTCAAGTAACTCAGTTACAAAAACAACATCACTGCCTATTCGACGCGACAAACATCTTAGTAGTTACTTGGGACTTGCATTCATTCGCTGGGGTGTCGCGTCTTATCGACGCCGCAAACTGGTAGCGCAACATCTCAACGAGTGCGACACTTCGACGCCCGACATCTCGTTGCCGATTAAACCTATATAAAATGCACTTTTAAAATCATAATATTTAACATTGCTTAAATGTAACATTTACGTATGTAAGAGGTTTCTATTTCAGTAAACTCTACCTAAATATTTTGCAATTATACCAAATACTTAAATACATAGGTACTTAAATCATACTTGAACGGGAGAAAATTCCAAACTAAGGTAAATGAAGAAAAATCAGATTACTTTCCAATCAACTCAGGAGTGCCACAAGGCAGCGTCCTTGGACCATTGCTGTATGTCTTATACACGTCAGATTTACCAAAGGCACAAAATGCGATAACAGGAACATTTGCCGGATGATACGGCTATTCTATCCCGCCATCAAGATCCTCAAATAGCATCAAATATTATACAAAACTACCGAATCAGACTCCAACAATGGCTGGAAAAATGGAAAATAAAAGTGAATGAGAACAAATCTGCGCATATTACATTCACACTCCACAAAGAAACATGCCCAGTAGTCACAATAAACAATATACAGATACCCCAAACACAAACTGTAAGATATCTAGGACTACATTTAGATGCTAAACTGACATGGAAACAACACATCACAAAAAAGAAAAAGCAAGTAGAAATCAAACTAAGAGAACTCCAGTGGCTGATGGGTAGAAAATCACGGATATCTATGGAAAATAAAATTTTGATATATAAAGCAGTGATTAAACCAATATGGGCCTACGGACTCGAACTATAGGGTTGTGCATCTAAATCAAATATATTAATCATCCAAAGGTGTCAATCCAAGATACTCCGACAAATTGCAGATGCTCCCTGGTATGTAACAAACTATACACTACACACAGACCTACATGTTCCAACAGTACAAGAAGCTATCCGTAAAAAAGCCATCACACATCATACAGTTATAAATAACCATCCTAATCCGCTAATGGAAGAACTTTTAGAACCAGTAATTAACAAAAGACTTAAAAAATTGTGGCCGAGTGAACTAATTTAAATTAAAAAAATTATTAATCTTGCTAGTTAAGTTTATAGATTAGGTCTCTTAAATATTTTAATACTCGTAAAATTGCCTATCAGCTTAATCCCTAATTAAAATCCATGCATATCAAACTGATGATTTGTCAATAATAAACTTCAATGACAGCCTTTTCGTCCCACTGCTGGGCATCGGCCTCTTCTCTGCCACATATTTCTCCTCAGCACTAAGGTAGAAACACGGGGAAATTACAGTTTAACGTCGAATCCGAACGACAGAAATTCCAGAGAAGGATATTAGGAATAATATACTTGTGAATCCCTAAATTACCATAGTCGACCATTTGTCGCGCGTCGAAGTGTCGCACTCGTTGAGATGTCACGCGACCCGCTAACTGCATCGAAATGTCACTCATCGACATTTCTACGTCGAAATGCCGTATATCCGCTGTTGAAGATCATGTACAGTGTCTTTCTTAAGTACAGATGCGCTGACCTTCGACTTTCCTTTACAGACACTGTCTATTACGCAGTTTATCATCAACAGCCTTTCTGTCCCACTGCTGGGCATCGGCCTCTTCTCTGCCACGTGTTTCTCCTCAACGCTAAGGTAGAAACAGCGGGGGACCTACAGTTTTACGTTGAATCCGAACGACAGAAATTCCAGAGAAGGTTTGAAGCATTAAGATCCCACGGTTGCTATTCGAACTGGGAAAATGTATGTAGTAGATTGCAACACCTCATACACGGTACCGTCGAACAATACTGTGCGTGTACTGACTGAACATTTCATAGTGGACTGCTTCGTTGAGGAATTGCTCCTGGAACTGAACTAAAGCAAACAATGGGAGTACTGCCAAAAACCACTTTGGTCACGTTCTCTGGATCGAAAATAGGCGTATCCTCCTCTACTGTGCACACCATGTTCACCTAAAATTACTACTTGGTGTCCTTATTCAAATAACAACATTGTAATTTGATTGTCTCATCTAATACAGCAACCGGTTATGGACTTTTAGGCTTGAAAAAATCTGATATTACGTTATGATTGCAAACGTAGAAACAAGGAACACACGAAACTAAAGCAAAAGACTGAGCGTTCACAGGCAAAATGCACAAGCAGCGTTTTAATGGAACCTGGAATGTCCATAAATATTGATAAAAAACAGGTTGGCGAAAGAATAGAACGTATTGTTGATAGTAATGGGACTAAATTAAGATCACGTACCCTTCAATGATTTACTATCGCACCGTTTTAATACTCAGTAAAAAACCTAATTGAAGCTTTAGTATTTGTCAAAATAATAAAAATTAAAAATTATCTAAATCCCCAAAAAATGCCTTATTTATTCCCATCTCATTGCACTATGCCCACTTGCTTCAACTGCAACTCCATACCTTAGCAGTTTAAGGCAGCGGTTCCCCAACTTTTTCGGCCGCGGAACATCTAATCTACGCTATATTTTTATACAGCGTCCTCAATTCAACAAAGCTTGTTGTATAAAGCGTAGGACGAAGGTCCAACTATAGAACAAAGAAAGAAATACCGTGAGTTTAGAAAGTAATTACATAAGGGTTGGCCATGGAAAATAAAAGTAATGTCAACAGCAAGCTTTAAAATGCATTAACTGTCATCACTGTTGTTGCTGTCATAAGTTTATAATCTATTCACGGTTGATTTGCCATCCAACAGGCTGTGGAAATCTAGGGGAATGTGTGGTATCATTGAGATTTGTCAATTAATTAAGTTGGGTTATGCTAGTTTTTCTTGATGGAAGTTATGTTTTTTTGAAAGCAGACAATATTGCCAGTGGAGCTTGTTTGTTCATTTAACGTCCGCCTATTGCTGCTCAATATTGGTTTATAATACTTAGATATAATATTAATCTTATTATAAATAAAATAATAACTATAATTTAAATGTTGTCGTAACACATTCCAAATACATATGGCAGTGCTGTTCTTTTTACACGATAATTCTGAACTCAAATCGTATGTATACAGAGCATATTCCACGCCATTCTTTGTTGTCGTATATTTAGGTCTTGCTGCAAATTACGAAGAATTAACGTCCAAGCCGCTTATGTTTCAAATTGATATTATGGTAGTCCAGTGGTTGACTGTTTGTCTCTGGTGCTAAGAGACCCAAGTTCGTATTCGATGCCAGAAGAATATCCCCTACGCTATTCCACCTTCATGCTACCACTAGAAGTATCTGAATCATCGGCACCCTCCGATTCTGAATCAGATTCCCCAATTGAAATAATAAAAGGAGGAATATTTTCAAACGATAGATTTCCCATATGTTTTGTCAATCTTCCGAAATAAGTTTTTCACAATGCTAACAGAAATTTTGCCACATATCGCGGGTACATTATGAAAGAGCCTAACGCCATAAATTTGCAACCTTTTCTTTCGACTTTGGCTGCGAATTTATGTGCTTATTGTAATAGGTTTTACAAAACCCCCACGCCATTTCAATTGGGTTGTATTGACAATGGTATGGAGGCAATCGAAGAACCTCATAGATGCGCTTTTTTTAAATTTTGTCAGTTACGTATCTTTTATTTCCGTCTGCTGTAAAAGGTTTAATTAACTCCTAAAGTTTTTTCTTAGTAATTTTGTCCTGAATTTCGACATTGTGGTGGTTAACCAGCCATTCCTGCAATACACCTTTTTTGCAAGAAAATGTGGGCGGCTTGTCAAACTGCACTGAATGATAAGGTGCGTTGTCGATAACCAGGACAAATATTCCTTTCAGCTTGTCCAAAGCAGGAATCAGCTGATTAACCAACCAATTTTGAAAAATTTCCCCATTCATCGTTTTATGATAGTCGTTGTTATTTGAGTCTAGTAACCAAAAAGCCTAAATTACATCCCGCATTCAAAATCGTGAACCTCTTCCCCTCACTTTTAATTTTGGCTGGGTTACTTTTAAGATCGGTTTCGTGTACCCATTGACGACTCGCGGATCCATTTTGGTCGATCCACGTTTCGTCTAGGTACACGAATGTCACATTTTCACTAGAATATTGATATTGGAGAAATTGTCCCAAAAATTGAATTTTGGATGCAACGACGTGTTTTTGTTCACATAAAATTTTGCGTCCATTCACCATTTTGTGTTTGTAACCCATTTAATATTTTTGAATAAAGCAGTCCTGTCCCCCTTGTATTCCAAGTTTGTCGAGAGTAAAATGTTCATTCTTCAGATGATACTGCCAAATTTACCGTTGCAAATCTTTTCTAAACGTGTAATTTAAGAAAACATCCGTATTAGCGCGTATACTACAAATGGAAGATTTCAAAACGTCCTGTGCTTGTGATAAAATGTCCCTTATAGAACGCTCAGACACCTAAAATTATAAGTAATTTGCAATTGCATATTTAAGGAATAATACATGCTTACCCCAAATATATCAATTAATCGATTTATAATCGTAAATCGTGTGAAGTCTGGCCTATCTCTTTTATAATGATTGAAAGCTTTCACAATTTGCAGTTTACTAACTTTGTTAATAACTTTCA
>JABXWE010045675.1:0-14467 GCA_014611495.1 Limonius californicus
TAAAGAATGATTTCGCGGCCTTAGTATACAAATAACTATTACCGGACTATCACAATAATTTTCTGGCTCGGTCCGACAAAATGAGATTTTCTGACCTAAAAATAAACCGGAAAGTACTAATTTCTGGCCGGTTTTAAAAAAACTATATTACTTTTCGATGTAGTCCCCCCGCCCTAATGATGCACTTGCGCCCCCGATCTGGAAGCTTTCTAATGCCTTCCTGGAAGAAATCTTTAGGTTGCATGCGTATCCACTCCTGAATAGGTTAGTCGACATCATTAACCTAAAATTTTTTCCCAACTAAAAATTCTTTAAGTGGGCGTAACAAATCAAAATCGGGGGCAGCAATATCCGAACTTCATGCTGCATGCGGAAGAAGGTCTGATTGAAGTTTGTTTATGGTTTCAATTGTTCTTGCAGCGGTATGAGGGCGAGAAAGTTTTGGAGAAAGCAAACAGAATTTTGTCTTCTCTTCCGTATTTTCCTGATCGTCTGTTTAACTTCATTGCGCAAAAGTGTCCAGTAATATTCCGCATTAATTATGTGACGTTCTGTAAGGAAATCAATAGCACCCCTCGAGAATCCCAAAAAATGTTGCCATCACTTTACCAGCTGACAACACACTTTTTGCTTTCTTTGGCGTTGAAGATGTACATACACAACTACATGCTTGCACGTTTTGACTCAGGAGTAAAAAATGTACCCAAGTTTCATCAGTCACAATTAAGTTCAAAAATCCTTTTGCTTTGCTGCAATAGAGAAGAAGCGATTTGTGTTCTTCATTCAACAAGTGCAGATCCACTATACTTCTTACGATACTTTAGCTTGTTTTTTACGATGTCTTCAACATGCTTCCAACGCTAATTTGACAATTTTGAGATATCTGACGAACGGTTACCCGCCTGTTTTGCTAAATAAGGACATTCACTTTTTTGTCTGGATTTCAAATTAAGTTGATTCCGTTGTCATAGCGCTAGCCTCGCAAATTATTTAAAATACTTAGTGTTACACAGGCTCCGTTTAGGGATTATTCAACCAACACTTATACAACGGCCCTTTGTCAGCAATTAAGAGACCGTGCGCTTATAACTGATTATTTACGCATGTTTGACTCCTACCGAATAGAGTAAGATTCGCTTCTTTACAAATCAATTTCCGTCGTTGAAAACCATTATCGTACGCATATGTTAGTTGTGTTGCGTATGCTAATATAACCCCATTTAACATCTTTTTTAAACATGTAAAAACGTTCCAGTACAACTTCTCTGGAGGGGAAATATATGATCATCCACAGTTCGAAGTTTATGTTATGCTATAGTCTGGTGCTGATTTGTATCCCCTGCAGCAAATACCACAAAGCAATAGATATCAATGTCTTTTAGGATACAATGCGTAAAAAAGAAAGTGTGTATTTTTTAGGAAGAAGAAACAATCTTTGAAAGTTTAACTATTAACAAATAATTCATTTTAATAAATTATAAAAAGATTTCAACTAAATTTGCTTTCAGCTGGAGAATGTTTAGAACGGAGAACAGGTCGTTTGGATTCCGAGTTAGTTCGCGACGAGGTTGAAGAGGAACTGATAAAAGAATTAGCCCTTACAGCAGAAATCAGAGAGCAATTTCAGCGTACTCTAAAAGACATTGAACTTCAAATGATGGAGAACAAAACGGCAAAATCTCGTCTTGAATATGACTGGAGTGATAAAAAAGTTGCTCATGAATTAGAGGCAATTAACGTTGCACTTAATAACAGATCCACCATCCTATTATTCAAATCTGGGGCCACGATGTTTCCTGAAGAGTAAGTCATTTCGCCTCCTGTTAAAATTTAATAGACTTTAAATATGAATAACTGTATAACGGATGTGTGGCATAAACAATAGGAGCGTAGATAAAAGGTCAACTGGCTTTAACATATCCTAACTCATGAGTGGTAATCCGTCACTCAAATTGCAGTTATGGTGAAAGCGAGTTTGATTATGAATGAATGTAGTAAATATAAAAATTTCTATTATGTACGGTAAATTTTGTGTTTGCAGCCAATCCTCAGAAGAACATTGGGAACATTTTACTAGGGAAACATTACAAGAAGGAGAAGCTACAAGGCAAAGGTCAGTAACGTTGAGAGGGACCCTGGATGCAATTCTCACGAACGCTGCCCGTGATCTGCGTTCTCAAGCTGATCGTATCGAACTGGCTTTGGCTAAACGCATTGCTTGCACGGATCAAATGAGGATTGAACTTGAAAATAATCTCAAAAGCGTAGGTTGCATTTTTCCTTTTAAACTGGCACCAAACGAAATACTTTCTAGATTCTACAAAGACTGGCGGACGTGGAGGACCTCATCCGTGATATCCGTGATGCCATCAGAAGAATGGATCTGCCAATGAAAAAGGCACAAACTCGTTTGGATAATAGACTTTTAAGACCAAGAGTTGAAAATTGCAGGGATAATGCACATTTTGGGTATGAAAATTACGTTTTAATTTGTAAACCCCTAAACAACGTTTGTTTTTGTTATATCAGTTTAATAGAGGAGGTGAAATCAATTGGCGAAAATGTGAGTGCACTAAGCGCACAGCTGAAACAAGCAGAGGAAAGTCAAGCAAATCTCATACAAGCTAGAAGCGATTTAGAAAGAGAAATTATGGTGAAAAGAAAATCGCTGGAAATAGATCGTACTAGAACTCAGATGATCCGTTCTCATTATCCATCCGCAACCGCATTATCTGGACATTAAATGTCTTCTTCTTCATATTTACACTAAATTTACATTATAAATGCACAACAGTGTGTAATAAAGTGCAATATTCATTTTAAAACTTTTTTATTCGTTCAAGATCAAAATAATATTGTTTTACTTGGCAGTTTTTACTTTAACGTGCTATAAATACAGGGTGGCCCACAAAAAAAGAAACAGGCGTGTTTTGAGACACTAAACCTCAATTCTTCGAAAACCCCCGAACAGGTCAAATTAAGTTGCCAAGGGGACATGTAATATGGCTATTTCCGTTCACCTATCGTCAACCCCAAAACTGGGGTGACTTCGCCATAAAAATTGTAAATGGTAAGAGGTATTAGAAGGCATACATAGAAGACATTTCGCGCGGGAATGCAGTCCAAAATTTCAGAGTAGTAGGGGCACAGAGGTCGAGTGTTTTATAACCCAGACAAACTATCGCCATCTGTTTAGGAATGACGTAACTACACCTTCCGGACGCCATTGCTATGTGACTGACAGCAGGCATATGTACGAGCGATATTTAGTGACGAGGTGAAACAAGACTGTTTTTCAAGGTAAGTTTGTAAAAAACTAGTATGAATACGTGCGTACCAAGTAGTGTTATAGCATTATTGTCTTGAAATCAGATTTATTAACAAAACTGTAACTCATGTAACCCTTAGATTTCCACGCCTTATATAATCCCACAAACTATCTCGTGGGGTCCTTGTGGGACCCCTAAAATGTGTGGATATATTTTGTCAATTTTCGATTTGGGTTAGATTTTAAACTTAAAAGGAGTCCTAATCTAGATATTAAACCATAAACGTTATGTTTAAATCATTTTATTGAAATAAACTCAAATACATTTTGCAACATAAACTACGCATAAACAATATTGAAAATCAAAAATAGAATTTCTATTTACTTATTAAATGACCTCTAAATCTTTGTGATCAGTACAGTAATTTGCAGGTTTTGTCACAGATTTGCGATGAGCTTCACAAATAATCATCTCACACGTGGTACATCTGATGTTAACTTTTTTGTCAAATGACCTTGAACATAGGCGGCATCTTCCCCTTTTAACGCCTGTTTGTGTTCGTTGGGGAGCTGAATTTTGTGGGATAAAATTAATCCCACAAGCCTGAATGGCTCTCACCACATGAGGATTGTTACCATCATTGGTAACCGCTCTTTCATGTTTGGTATGGCCAGGTCTTTCCCTAGTGTTTTCAAAAATATACATCTTCTGTTACTCATTGCTTTCTTCCAATCGGGGTTTTTGGTGGTATATATAATAAATGCATTCGAGGATGCAATGTCCAACATATTCATGAACAATCTAAAAAGCCATCTAGCTGTACGACGAGCGCAAGAATATTCACGAATCAATTTATCAGCGTTGTCAACGGCTCCTTTGGTGGCGTCATAATTCAAAATTATATTTGGTTTTCGATGTTCATTATCAGATATTTCTTCATCGTGATGTTGAGATGATAGGACATGAACCATTCGCCCTTTTTTTGGAATGTATGAGACTATCATTAAATTTTCCGAAAAAGCAAATGAAGATGAGTATTCTGCTCTCCTTGCATTTACTTTTAGTTCTTCCGGGGTATCACCTTTATTTTTCTGGGCGGTTCCGAGAAGTGTAATTTGTTTCGTAAGCAAAAATTGTGCAAGAGGCACAGAAGTAAAAAAATTGTCTGTGGTTACACTACGACCCGATTTGAATAAGGGTTCCATGACGTCTTTTACCACGCGTTCGCCTTGTAATTTTTCGGAATGACCACCAGGTGGTTTTCCCGTGTAAAGCTGTAGGTTATAGAGATATGAAGTCTTTACATCTGCGAGGGCCCAAATCTTTATCCCATATCGGGCTGGTTTCGACTTTATAAATTGTCGAAATGGACATCTCCCCCGAAATGCAACCAACTGCTCGATAGTTAACGTTTCATGCGGTATAAAATTTGTTTTGCAGTTGTCAACAAACTTATGAAACAGCTCTTTGATGGCTGATAATTTGTCCTCTTGTCGTCTTTCTGGTCTTGTAGCTTTATCATCAAATCTAATGTATGTTCGAATTTGAATAAATCTATTTCGGGACATAGATGCAGTGAAAATCGATCGGCGAATTGACTCGTCTGTAGTTCGCATTTCAGCGGTGTTTTCTTTTCTGCAGTGTAACGCTCCTGCAGATGATATGAGTATTCCTATAAATGCATCTAGCTCCACTTTAGACATTTCTTTCCACTGCTTTTCTTTTCCTGGATTGTTTTGATTATATAAGTTGTAAACTTGGATAGCTTCCTGATTTATGTGTCTGCATATAATACTCTTCATATCTTCATCAATAAATAAGTTGAAAGCATCGATGATGCAATCAATATCATCAGAATTTGACGTGAGGCCAGGTTTGTCGGTTATAATATTCTCACAACGACGACGACCACGCACTGACCGAATTGGCTTAGATTGCCATATCATACCAGATTTTGCGGTATATTGTACAGCATTCGGCGCATCTATTTCACGGTTTTCTTGATTCAAACTTTCGTCTGATAGAACAGCGTTCTGATCTTCTTCCTCAACGTATTCAATATTATCTTCTATTTCTGAAGAACTATCATGGCATTCGCCTGCAAGCAATTCTTCATCAAAATCTGGATCGTGATCGTCTATATCTATAGGCTTCCCAACGGATCTTTTCCATCACGTGATCAATGTTTCATATAAGCTCAGACAAACGAATCATATCATTCTCCTTTTCTATCACCTATAAACTCTTGGGTAACGTACGTTAAACAGAGATGCTTCATACTACGACCTACTACTGTCATATTTTTAATACGTCAAACAAAGACGGAAAATTGTCAATCAGCGCTCGCGCACTTCGGCGACTACTGCTGAAGTCAATTGTATTTCCCATTTACTGTCATTACAGTCGATGCTCTCATTCTCATTTCGTTTATCATTTCGTCTGTTATTATTAACGGCTTCATCATTTAAAAAACAGTTCCTGTAAGAACTAAATCGTATCAAAGCAAATATTACTACGTGCATAATACCGTTTACTAGTTAACGAATTAGCATGCCGGGCAAACGTCTTGGTTCTCAAGCCCAAAATTTGGTTATTAATCTGTTGGAGTATTTCATTGTTGAAAAGGAAAATGGGGGGCCTTTGATCAGTATTAATTCCACTCAAGAGGTACGTTATCTATTTTCTTTTGCATCTAACATTAATTCATTTCAATTTAATTATTACAGAGAGACGCCGGTGCATTAAAGTTTAGTGTTAAAACAGTTTCGGATATCAAAATTCGTAAGGAGAAGAATCCAATCTTACGTAGTCCAAGCAATGAGAAGTAGTCTTTAAAAGCTTCTAGTTTGCAATTAAATATTCATGTAACAACCCATGTATTTATCTATTATCCGATGGAAATGTCACTATCTAAACATAACCTAAAATTTCGCGGAAATATTTAAACCTACAAATTGTCAAATGAATTTAATCACTCGGTTGACTAACTAGATACATATTTGGTGCATATGGTTGCTATTGATCACGTGATGGAAAAGATCCGTTGGGAAAACAATATGTCTGATGTATCAAAATCTGCGTCATCTGTCCTCAAAATTTCCTCTAATTCTGCATGTGTAAGAGGGCGCTTTCTCTCGTAATTGGACATTTCTAATATCTGCACATAAAGTATGTATCAAAAGTATTTACCCAAAAATTATCAAATTGGTGTACATACCGTAAATAAACACAACAAAACATAATAATAATGCATTCCGTTTGCTATTATTCACACAACATCTAATTCACTGCTTTACCGGCGAGCAAATCAGCTGTTGTCCGAAATAAGTTTGGTTCCCTAAACGACAGCGTGGGGTCGCGGCGGGACCCCAGCGACATATTTTGAATTTTCCTTAAAAGAAAACTATTAGAATTCCTCAGTGAGTTCACAGTCCTGTCACTAAATGTGTAAAGAAAATTTACATAAACGGAAATAATTAAAAAAAAAATATTAAATGAAACGTAAAACACTGTCTCCGGGGTCTCCAAAAGACCCCGCGTGGTAATCTAAGGGTAAAGGTATTCTGTGCATGTATCGTAATATTTTCATGTAGACATGTCAGGTGTATTTTATTGCCGACAGTATCTTTGGGGCACAGGGGTCCGGCATCGACGGGGCACATAGGACCGGAGGACCGCGCATCGTTTCTCCTATTAATTATATACCTATACCTAATTTCGTTTTCTTTGCAGATGGTACGCCATTACAAAAAGAAAAAGATAGAACCAAGTTGGAACAGGACAGACATGGTGTTGTGTCCCTTGCTGTATGATTTCTCCAACTACCCGTCGAATAATCACACAACGCAGATTCTTTCTAAACTATATTCGTAAATTCAAAATGTTTGAAAAAACACAAGATAATACAAAAGGGTGCACTATGACAGTTAAAAAATACGCAACATTTGGCGACCATGACAGGACGTCCGTGAGTTTGTTGGCGTGCGGCAAGGGTCGGGGTGATAAGATTGTGTACGAGCGTTGCATCTTACCATTCAGCACTAGTAGAAAACGGTTTGGATATTGCAGAAGAACAGTTCGCGCGGCCAGATTTTCTCTGCGGAACGTACTTTTGGTATCAAGCGACGCAAGGGTCAGGGTGATAAGATTGTGTGCAAACGTTGCATCTTACCATCCAGCACTAGTAGAAAACAATTTGGCTATTGCAGAAGAACAGTTCGTGCGGCCGGATTTTCTCCGCGGAACGTACTTTCGGTATCAAGTGACGCAACAATGGAAGAATAATTAAAGAAAAATCGTTCAACTCATCGTCGAGCTTTCAGTCATGTTGCTAACGATTTGGAGACTCTGTTACAAGATGATACTAGGAATGTGACAGAGGGGGAATCCAAGTTCGACTTATTGCAACAGAAAAAAGAATCTTTAAGACGCCTTGATGAATTGGTGTATATGGGGATGTTAGAAACAGATGATTCGAAAGACACGCTTGATCGCGAAATGGAAGCATGTGATGAATACACCGCCAAATACACCAAATTGAGAGCAATGGGTAGACGTATCAGGGAACCGGGCTCTGCGATTTCAATTGAACCCAATCGACGTATAAACAACACACGTAAGTATAAACTACCCCAAATCGAGTTCAAGAAATTTGGAGGAGATGCACGTGAGTGGCTGGCGTTCTGGAGCCAATTCAGGAAGATTACTGAAGACAAAAACATTCCTCCTGAAGACAAATTTCAATATTTGCTACTAGCTATTAATCCAGGTACGCGCGCGAGAGAATTAGTGGAAAGTTACCCGCCGACCGCGGAGAATTATTGTAAGGCTATTGAAAGTCTCAAAGCACGATTTGGAAGAGAGGATCTGCTAGTTGAAGTTTATGTGCGTGAGCTATTAAAGCTGGTTGTCCATAATGCTCTTTCAAATCATGCGACCTGTGACCTAACGAGTTTGTATGACAAAATAGAGACCCAATTACGTTCGTTAGAAACTCTAGCTATAACAACTGATATGTGCCCGGCAATGTTATATATATCTATATTAACAGGTATTTTTGGTCGGATTCAACGACGGTTTTGTCTTGGATAAAGCGGGAAGATGATTGGTCGACCTTTGTTTGAAACAGGGTACACGAAATCCGCCTCCTGACTGTTGGGAATTCCTGGCGCCTTGAATCCTGCAGATTTACCCTCCCGAGGATGCTCCCCTAAACACCTGGCCCAATCGCGATGGTGGGAGGGACCTGAATGGCTGTATCAACCGAAAGATAGATGGCCTACGGAGGAAACTACCGATAATGAAAGCCAGATCAACGCAGAACGGAAAAAAACCGTATCCACCCTGCTCAACACAGAAACAGTAAGTGTTTACAATTACTTTTCGGAATGCCAAAAATCGTGCGGATCATAGGTGGGATTTGTCGATTTGGTCATAATTGTAAGAAACAGAATAATCCAAGAGTCGGTGAACTTTCTGTGGATGAAATAGAGCATGCAGAGAGGGAACTTATCCGGATGATCCAAAAAGAGTCATTTTTGAAGGAAAATTTTAAACAATTTTCCTCACTAAACGTTTTTAAAGATGAAGAAGGACTATACCGTTTGAAAACCCGAATTGCCAGAAGGGATGATTTGGAAACTTTTCGATATCCTTTTTCATTACCCGGGAAACATTCGGTGGTTTCTAAATTGATCCATGATACACATACAAAATCGTATCATGTGGGGCCCAAGGACTGATGAACATTCTTCGAAAACAATATTGGATACTTGGAGGACGGCGATCAATTCGATCAGTCATTTCATCATGCACGTCTTGTAAGCGGTATAATGCCAGGGGGATGAAAATGACTCCGACAGAATTGCCACTAGATCGAGTTAGAGATACGGTCACTTTTGAAGTGACAGGTATTGATCTGGCGGGTCCTGTGTTCACGAAGACTGGAAAAATATGGATTTGTATTTTCACATGTGCTGTGTACCGAGCTATCCATTTAGACATTACAACTTCATTGTCTACAGCGGACTTTTGAAAACCTTAAGAAGATTTGTCGCGAGACGTGGTCGACCACGCATTATTTACACGGACAATGGAACTAACTTCACTGGTGCGGAAAATCTATTCGGTCAGTTGGGCTGGGAACAAATAGTTCAATTCAGTTCAGTGCAAAGAATTAGTTGCGGTTCAATCCACCCTCAGCTCCCTGGTGGGGAGGATGGTGGGAAAGACTGATAGGAGTGGTAAAACAACTGTTGAGGAGAAGGCTAGGTTGGGCTAATCTTAGTAACGACGAACTCTACACAGTGCTGTGCGACAGTGAAGCGGTTGTAAATTCGCGACCGTTAACGTACATTTCGAGCAAATCTACAGACTTAATGCCGTTGGCCTCGATGATATTTACGCGGGAGCTCAGTGAAATTGGTGTACCGGACTGCGATTCGGTTGATGCAATGTTCTTAAACCGACGTATAAGTTACCTGCAAAACTTGCGAAATGATCTACGGAAAAGATTCCGCATAGAATATTTAGGATAATTGTGTCAGCATTATAAGTATAAGGAGGGGGACATTATCTCGGTTGGTGACGTTGTTTTGGTCGGGAATGGCAATTCGAAACGCATTGATTGGCCACTGGCTCGGGTAGTGGAACTTTTACCAGGGCGAGATGGTGAAACGCTTGATGCCTACTAATGAAAAATGACTTTGTTTTGACGTTGCCGTTGGAATTTGGACGTTGTTTAATTTTACTAAAATTGTTGTGTTTTTTTTAACTGTTATAGTGCACCCTTTTGTAGTATCTTGAGTTTTTTGAAACATTTTGAATTTACGAATATAGTGTAGAAAGAATCCGCGTTGTGTGATTATTCGACGGGTAGTTGGAGAAATCATACAGCAAGGGACACAACACATGGAAAGGGCAGTTGCAGCTACAAAATCTAAGGAGTTGTCAGCAAGAAAAGCATCCGAAACATTCGGAATTCCCAAAACATACCTTTTACGTCGTCTTAAAAATGACACCGTGGGTGGTTCTCGTAATGATAATTTCAAATCGGTTTTTTCTGCAGAACAAGAAAAAGAGCTTGTTGCTCACATACTAGACTTGGAAACTAGGTTTTATGGCTTGATTCCGCGTGATGTACAAAAGTTGGCATTCAATCTTGCGGAACAAATGAGAATTTCTCATAATTTCAACAAAACCAAAGGGCTTGCTGGAAAGGACTGGTTGTCTAGTTTCCGTGAACGAAATCCACAAATATGTGTAAAGGAACCGGAGCCTACAAGTGTGGCAAGAGTTGCTGCCTTCAACAGGGTTTAAGTAAAAATGTTTTATGACCTAATAAAAACTGTAATAGACCAATATTCTTTACAACCAAACCAAATATTCAATGCAGATGAGACCGGAGTGAATATAGTTCCTGAGCCTAGAAAGATTATGGCTACGAAAGGACGTAAACAAGTTGGCCGAATAGTAAGCGCGGAACGTGGATTTAACATAACAGTAACTTGTGCAATATCAGCAACTGGGGAATATAATCCTCCTATTTTTCTCTTTCCACGGAAACATGTCACCAACCTTTATGAAAGGATCAGGATCAGTTGAATACGCAAATGGAAGCGGATGGATGGATTCAGAGCATTTTGTAAAATATTTGGAACATTTCGTGACGTCTGCGAAGCCCTCAGAGAACAGGAAAGCACTTCTCATTTTGGATAGCCATGCAAGCCATAGAACTCTAGAGGCGACAACCTTCGCTCGTAATAATAATGTGATCATGGTTTCGTTGCCTCCACACACCAGCCATCGGCTACAACCATTGGATTGTAGTTTTTATAATTGGTTGAAAAATCAGCATGCCCTACAATGTGATCTGTGGATGACGAACCACCCATCGCAAAGAATCACAATCCGTGATATAGTAGAAATATTCGGAAAAGCATTTATAAAGACCGCCACATTAGAAAAAGCGGTCAAGTGATTCGAAGTATCCCATTAGATCCAGATATCTTTTCTGAAGAGGAGTATTTGCCCTCTCAAGTCACTGAAATACCGTAACGTTAGGCTACCAACTTGACTGACCTTCCAACAATTTCAGATGTACCTGGTGGATCTCAACCTGCTGAAATCATGGATACATTGATGATTTCGCCTACAATTGAAGAAGTTGGCAACAAAACTTTCCCTCGTCACTCCACACCTTCACCTTCTTTACCAGATGCAGACACAGCTGTGTTATTTACAATAACCCTCAACCATCGACAAGCTCCCAAGGTGTGATGAGCTTCAGTCCAAATAAGAACCCGCTAAATATCCTGTCTAATTTCTCCAAAACCCATTTCTCGAAGATCTCAAAAAAACTAAACGCAAATCACAAACTCAGCATTCAGAACTATTAAGCACCACACCATTTTAGAATATGAAGCTAACTGAAGAAGAAGAAAAACTACGTAAGTCATTACTAGCAGCCTCTAAAAATGGACGCAAGAATAAATCTCTAACCGGAAACCAGAAAGATAAGAAAACAAAACCCAAATACAAAGCCAAGAGAGTTATCTTTTAGTCGACCGATGACAGTAGCACTGATTCTGAAGACGACAACACAAACACTCACTGCCTTTACTGCACAGAAAGATTCTTGCAATCTAAGTCGAATGAAGAATGGATCCAGTGTAGTGTGTGTAAGAATTGGGGACATGATGCCTGCGTCGGGGCCGAGGAGCATGATAATAATATTATTTGTATAAATTGCGCGCCTAATTATAAGTTACTTTCTTATCATTAAATATGTTGCCTCAAACTAAAACTGTTTTTATTACTCCACCGAAATGAAATTTCAGTAGGGGCACATAGGACCATACATGGTCTTCTGTGCTCCACACATGGGGTACAGAGGACCATATGTCGTTTCACAATTTTTAATTTCTAGAAAGAAAACTTTTACAGTTATGAAATTAACATACGGGCTGCGTATGCTTAACAATTTTAGGTGTATGACAAAAAAGTTTGGACCATTTCCTACGACTTCTAATTTGCTTATTCACAAAAGAACGTCAAGCGGTCCTCTGTGCCCCTCCCTCCCCTAAATGTTCTGGAGCATTTATGAAATGATTAGTTTTTCTTCGGAAACAATGAATGTACCAGTAGAAGTGCCGAATTGTTCAACCAGCAACATGCAGATATACATGTGAATCGCAAGTATGCCTTGGGGGTAGAGAAAAAAATTTGGGAGACCGGGTCTCTGGCAAATAAAAAGCGAAATACTGAAAATACGGTAAGAAATGCAGCGGTGGAAGTCACGGTTCTGGGCCACGTTTTTGTCGAACCTACGTTGAGTACAAGGCAAATGGCTATTATGTAGCATATTAATCAACTAGTATTCAACGAATTTTGAAACACCACAAGTTTTATCCCTACAAAATTCATTGAACTCATTGAAGACGAATTTGAGCACCATTTGCAATTTTGTAAGACTGTAAGTGAACGGGTGGTAAATAATCAAAATAGTCGCCTGTTTCTCCGACGAATGCACTTTTTTCGTAAATGGTACAGTCAGTTGCCATAATTGTAGCTATCGGTCAGATTCTAATCCGAGGATATTACACGAAATACGTACTCAACACCCCGATAATTAAATGTTTGGGCTGGCATTTCTGGAGATCATCTCGGTGGTCCGTTTTCTTACCTGGTGATTTGACTGGACAGATGTCCTTGGAATTGCTACAAGGCAACATGGATTCAATGCTAACTGGTATTATACAGGATGCTAATGAATTGCAGGGATAAACATCTAGGGCTTAAAGTTACATGAAAACAAACATTTTTTGTTAAGAAATGTATGGTCAAAAATGTTTCCTTTCAGGGATAGATCTCCCTAAAGATTCTTTAATTTACTACCTACTATTTGTTTCCATAACGACGGAAATTAATATAGGATAAATAAAGCACTCTTTCCCACTTTTCAAATCCAAATAAAATTTAAAATAAATTCATTAACAAAATTAGTTATTGGACATTTTTCGGATAGTTGATTTTTGCTTTGTAATTTTGGTTTTTTCTATTGCTTAGTTTTGAAACACTTTTGATCATACATTTATTACAGGACGGAGCTCATCCCCATTATGCATTGGTTGTTCTACAGTATTTGAATCATCACTTTCCGGGTCAATGGACTGGAAGAAGAAGTGCTATTGAATGGCCCGCAATATCGCCAGATTTATTTCCGCTAGATTTTTTTGTAGGGGCATTTAAAGAGTAAAATTTACGCAACCCAACCCGATTCTTTACAATATTTACAACATAATCAACCAATCATTCCACAAATGCTTCAGAGTGTGCGACGACATATTGAATATAACTTTTATTACTGTATGGACGCTGGTGGTATTCATTTCAAAATTTGGGAGTGCAAACGCCTTTTTTTTTTATGTCAAGTCCTTGTCAAATGGAAATTCAATGGCGTGCCTTTTTTTCTAAAATTGTTTTAAATATAATATAATGAAATGAGATGTTCTTTTAAATATTTTTATTAAAAAACACAAATATAGGTTATTTGTAATATCTTCATATATCTGAATCAATTATTATATTTTAATATATAATAATAATATAATATATAATAAATAATAATAATAAATATAATATATAATAATATATTTTAATTACTTTCAAAGTCAGCAGAAAGTCTAATATTTTGTGAACCGTCCAGTTTTATTTAGGACTTCCTGAAGTTTTGGCATAAAATTTAGATAATTATATCCGGCTAGTAGTGAATGCGGCCCCTTTTTCAACATCCGGTAAAATGTGAAACGGTTTTGATTTGATGATGATGATGATGATTTGAAAGAGCGAGATCTAGGACGCGCTTTCCAAGCATATCTATGCACTTAGGTAGGTGAGAGTAAACAGTAACTGATCAAGGCACTGTGCAAAGCCCTGTTTACAAAATAAAATATTACAGTCCCAAATTTTTGCATTTAAGTGTACATTGATTGACTACAAAAATAAGAAGATTTTCACACCACTGTATATATACTGTGTCCCTTGACGTGAGGTCACTACTTCGTGTCCGTAATCTATAGACCAAATATAGTTAAAAATTCTAATAAAGTTATGCCCTAAAGTAAACCATTTTCAAAATACATAGTGTTAAATTATTATTTATTAAATAATTACAATTTCAGACAAGCCAATATTTATTT
>JABXWE010045676.1:0-13190 GCA_014611495.1 Limonius californicus
ATTTTCTCCTAACTTTACAAACAACCACGATATTCACATGTGTCTAAAAGTCGAAAAATCGAACTTTTGTTTGTAACTCGAAAACAAAAGACGATAGCAAATTTTTGTTTCCGCCAGTGAATTTGTCTCAAAAAAAGAGATCGAGAACGTGCCTTCCATTTTTTTGTATCTCCTATAATTACCGAGTTACCCTATACAAACATCGAAATTTGCCCACCCTGTACATATATATAATAGGGACCCCAACACGTTTCTTTGAAGGACGTTGGATTATCTGTAAATCCGTATATTCGTCTTGACTAGGAAATGTCTCTCGTCTATATATTATTTCAGAATGCTAAATATGCAATGTAATATTTTTTAAAAATTTTGTATAGGGTGTGGTGTTACACGTGGGACCTATTTTGCTAGCGAACATCAAAACAATGGAAAAAAGTTCATATTATCATATATTCCACTAACCTTAGTTTATGACATACAGGGTGTTAAAGGACACATATTTTCGTATTGTATCGTTACACCCATGTATTTTTCAAACGTATGTCAGTTCACTCCAATCAGTTGATTAATACTAAGTTCATAATATGTTGCATGTGATAATAACAATAATAGCTTATTCAAACGAGGAGGAAATGACATGATTTTGATGTATGGACTCTCCCAGTGTAATGCAGCAGAAAGACTCTCTACGCGTGACGATTCCAAAACATCAGACACGAAAGTTTTCAACGATTAACTGAACGTCTGCGAGCAACAGGATTATTTAAAAAATGGGTGTCAGATGGTGACAGACCAGTTAGTTACTTTTAACACCAATAATTTTCTCAAAAACTGTTTTTCAATTGAACCTGCATGTTGTAACACATCTTAGGGCAACCATTTTTACTGAACTTTCTAGGTTATACAAAGGACTCACTACAAAAATATCGAAATAATGGTAGTTTACCTAATATCAGTAAATCTAATTGCCATAAACTTTAATCTACATAAAAGCGCCTGGGCATTGCTTTAATTTCTATAAATATTTTCAGACTGAACAACTGCAACATTGCCGCAGAATAGTAAAAAGTAAACAGTTTAAAAACTTGTGTAAATCCTTGGACAAAATTGTATTCGGGCCATTAAAGAAATTTCATTCTGCTGCCCCCCTAGGAATGCTGGAAGATTTCTTTGTATAGCTCAATATTGGAAAATAATTTACCAAATTGATATATAAATACTTTAAACAATTTAATCCCTTAGCAGTAAAGTAATTCTTATATAAACAGTTTCAATTTACAGATATTCTGAATAGTTAATTACGTAAGTTAATAGAATGTTCCTTTAAAAAAGCTTTATTTTGTGAAATTTTATTGAATGTACTAAAACATACATATTTATAGGTACTTATGTAATTGATTTTGCATGTAAAACTCGATTGTAACTATCTTTTTCGCATAAATTGTAATGTTAAAATCAAAATACATATGAATTTTCTACATTACATCCAATTCTTTAATTCTGAATTATTATTAAAATTAGATATGCAACACTGCATGTCAAGTAATAGCAACACAGTGTTCCAAAATATGGAATTACATAATACTTATAAGGTGTCGTACCTCTGTCCTATGGTGCACCGCAAATAATACATTAAGAAAATCCATGTATTGCATAATAAGCTGCTCTCAATCGCGACAGATGCAGAATGGTATATGCGAAATGAACAACTCCATATAAAATTGCAAATTCCAACAATGGAAGACCTAATATGAAACACAACAAAAAGTTATTTCAAAAGTATGCAACGATGCCCATCCACGGAGTTTCATTACATCGGAACTAAAACCATAACTCGCGACTTTAACCGAGATTACCCAAGATGCTCTTCTATCTTCCAGTGACAAGTGATACTGAATAACAGCAAAATTGTTATTACATAATAATTATATAATATGTATGTTATTTTTAAATGATAGTTATGTGTTACTAGTACTCCAGCCGGTATACGCTTAACCAGTTTAATAAATATTGAAAAAAAAGTTGTTCCATTTAAGAGACTCAAACTATAACAGAATTCTTATACATATATTAGTACCTTGAGTAATTTTTCGAATGGCCAGTAGGTATTATTAATTACTACCGTTTTTTTCTAATAAATTAGATCGAGTGAAAAACTGCCATCACCAAATAACTTCATAAATTTAGTAAAACAACTGAATTACATTTATCTCTTTACTAAGAAACACACTAATTAAATCACTGGTAGAACTCGCTCATTGGGACGTGGCAAGAAGAGATAGTTACTGTGTGTGGCGACAATTTACTCGACCGATAAATTAAGTTCTAACTCTTTTTTGCTGAACGCCACTTATTTCTCACTTATCCATATTGGATATAAAAAGTGTAGATTGTGGCGCCTCTGTTTTATTAGCGTGCATGTCTTGTTTTCCTACAGTAGTCCTAACATACGTAAGAGCTATCGGTATTTTCCGCCCAGAAGATCAAAGCACAAAGTTTAAATAGATAAACAAATAGACAAAAATATACATGCACATACGCATGCACGCACACTTATGCCTCTCACATACTCATGTATGTTGTGTCGGACCAGTACAGCTTTGTATGTAAATAGAAAACGCAATTATACAATGTGTCCCAAAACGCACCGGCAATGTTTCAAGGGTGAATTCCAGAACTTATTTAGAGTGGAAAAGTCCATTTAAACATATGTCCTAAACGTAACCGTTGACGAGTTATTGTTTATTTCATAATTTATGCGGCTAAAATTTTAGTTCAACAAATTGAAATACTGATCTAGTTGCTAGGTCGCGCCTTTTGTTTGGTAACATTTGAACATCGTTTTTAACAAATTATTGTTTGTAACTTGTCAGTTTATTATTGTGATACTGAAGTTATTGGCTTCTTTTTTGTATCCTTAGTCACTTCGTAATTCACAAGTGTTTTCTTTAATTCACATCGTCAGCTGAGGAAAAGTGGCACTTTCAATGCGAGACATGCAGTCGGCCAATGAGTTGCCCGTAGACCCATAAACGATGATGAAGAAGTTCTTGATTTATTACAAGAAGATCCGTCTTCAAGTGCACGAAGAATTGCATTACGTACTGGAATATGTAGAAACCAGGTTTGGAGAATAATAGGAAGTGCTCGCTTACATCCATATCATCATCAAAGAGTAATGGTTTTGAAGACCGTTTAAGATTTTGTAATTGGGTACAAAATCCTCAAAACCTACCGCATATTCTATGGACCGATGAAGCTGCTTTCACACGAGATGGTATCAATACTTATCATAATTTTCATACATGGGCTGCAGAAAATCCTCATTTAAGAAGACGCTCGCATTTTCAACATGGATTTAGTGTTAATATGATAGCTGGTACTCTTAATGATCGTCTAATTGTACCATTTGAACTGCCACACCATTTGAATGGTGCGAATTCAGAATGTTTTCTAGAAGACTCTTTACCCTTATTACTGGAAGATGTGCCATTAAATATTAGACGTTCAATGTGGTATCAACACGATGGGGCACCAGCACATGTCTTCGTGTTAGAGCTTGACTTAACGCACACTTTCCGGGAATATGGTTGGAGTAGGAGGACCCGTAGTATGGCCACCGCGTTCGCCGGACCTGACTCCATTAGATTTTTATCTTTGGGGTCACATGAAACAGATTTTTTATGCAACTGAAATGCACACGGTAGAAGAATTACGCCAAAGAATACAGCAGGCTGCCGATATTATTAGGAATAGCCCAGCAACCATATTAAGAACGCAGCGATCTCTTCTGCGACTTGCAGGTTTGTGTATCGAACACAATGGTTTACTTTTGAACGTTTCTTGTGAATAAAATAATAAACATGTATACAAAAAAAATTATTTCAGAAAATTCGTTGAACTAAAATTTTAGCCACATAAATTATGATATAAACAATAACTCGTTAACAGTTACGTTTTGGGCATATGTTTATATGGACTTTGCGACTCTAAATAAATTCTGGAATTCATTTTTGAAATATTGCCGTTACCTTTTGGCACACCCTGTATACTGTCCTGATTACCAAAACAATCTGCGCGAAAAAACATATTACAATTTTACTCGAATGCAATTAATATTTACATGATTAGTTAGCAGTTACTTATATTATGTTCAGTATTTATTTAAAGTACCTACACAATTTACATCACCAGCTGTATTTCTTAATAAAATTATAATTGCTTCTGCTTCTATAATTAACAATAATTACTTGCATATTGGAGCCTCATTTTTAATTACATTAAAAAGCAGCATTCTCAGTGGCGTTTGCAATAATAATGATATTTTTTATTAGATTAAAAAATTCCAAAATCTGTAATCTTCTAATTCTTATTTTAAAAGGAAGTTGGTGTTCATTAATATTATAATGATTAAGGAATATTAAATAACTTTAATTTCGTATCGTAGCTAATATAATTCGTAACCTAAAAAAATTGGTAATACCTGCTTCAATATGAAATTCAGACTTTGATTAATTTTTAACGTTTTTATTAAATTTGATCAATGATTGATTTTGTACTTATATTGTATCTACACAACTGCGAAATAAAGTATGTAGAAGTTTAACAAGATTTTCAGGCAGATACCTAAACAACACTCTAGTTTCATCCACGAAAATAAGGCGTTTAAACTGGTTAACTTTTCTTGATTGACTTCATATTACTCAGTTGTGAGCAATCTGGGAAAACTTTTATTGCAGATATGTTGTTTATGTTTAAATTGTTTAACAATTGCACAATTTCTTCAGTTCTCGTAACCACAAAGGATTGCCAATTGGTGGGATGCCACCCTTCATACCGTAGGGAACGCGAAGGAGTTTCAAGAAGATTGCGTGTCAGTGGATCCTTAATGATTCACTAAAATACACATTTTATTGCACGAAGAGACACAAGTACATACCACCTCCAGGCTTAAATTTCCAAAACCCAACAATTTTCGACCATGAAAAAGTACGGTTCTAGGTCCGTCTCCGCCCACTTGCTGCCGTCCATTTTCTCGCCACTGTTTGCTCATTCCCGTTTGTTCGCGAGTCTCTATGCTTCACAACTATTTTCTCGCCGACCCGATTAATAGCGGGATAGATACTCGCCCACCAATTTATTCATTACGTTTAATATTATCTGTAGGCATTTAGTATATGCTGTTGGTAGTTCTTAAAATTTTCCTTTTAAAAGTATTGATAGTCAAAGGATGGTTCCCTAGGTTGTATTTTAATTTATATAGACTAATATTTAACGTACTGGTCTTAACTTTTGCTTCCAGTTTCAAACTTGCTCCAAAAGTTTATTGAACGTTATACATTTTTAATCAACCTAAAAATATTAAAATCGGAACAGTATCCACGATACCTACGACCGTAAATGTACATACTTATAGATAAATATTATGTAAACAATGATTTTTTGGGTTCATATGTATAAATGAATATTGCCTAAAAATCTGAGTGGTTATTTTTTTAGGAAATGTATATTCTTCGTATGTCTATAGTATTAATCGAAATTAAAGTAAATATTTTAATTATAAAGCAAAATATGTGCTAAATTATTTTAAAAACACAGGTGCCTTACAAAATAAAACATTTGTTCATCTGTATTGATGCAGTTACAGTACTGTGACAGTCGAGGAAATGGATGGCGACCAACTGATTTCGCGAGCATTGCTTCCAGCGAGCAATTGGCCATCGCGCAATTGGCCTTGGTTACCGATTGCTTGCTGCAAGCACTACTCTTGGAGACACTTGTTCGTCGTCCGTTTGCTCGCAGCTCTAATTAGAACCGCATCAATGCAGGAAAGCAAGTTTTTTTTAATAATTTACCTCAACTTTTATTTATAATTAACGCAGTTACTTTTATTTTCAAGTTCCACAGGTATAGAGATACTATTAATTACCTTATAAAATAGATTTTGATATTTTAACCTAGAACCTAAATAATTGTCTTTACAATACGTTTATCTATGCACATGTGAGTGTGTGGTCGTCGATATCGTAGAAACGGTTTGCTCAAATTTGAAAATCAACATATTTATTAACAATTCAAGCGTGGAAGATTTTTAAATATCCGATAAACAACTACTTGATTTACATTAACAAAATTAATAAAAATTAATAAAATATTTACAACGTAAAAACCAGACATACTTCGCGTTAATTATATTAGAAATAAAGTCATAAATACTACCTTATACAAACTTAAATAAAATAACAGGCAACCGTGCTTTTATTGTCACTACTCCTTAGAGGAAACGAAAGATTTAAAGAATTACTGCACAGAATATTTTGTTTTAAGAGTAACTTTCTTAGCGAACATCTGTCCCGCGCCGTATCGGCTTGGCGAGCAAATAGTTGTGGAGCATAGAGACCCACGAGCAAAGTACAAGCGAGCCAATAGACGCGAGCAAGTTGGTGCGCACAAAAAAATTCATTCGTCCATTTACCTAATCATTTTATGCCAAATTACAATTTATTACCTTGAGTTTTGTTAAAGAGACTGCGGCGCAAACAAATGTGTTTGGTTACGTACGGCATAAACAACGTTGTGTTATTAAAGTTATCCACTCTATAGTCCAGATCTTGTTCAGTTTTTTTATTTAGCGAAGGCACACCTTAGGATATTATTTTGAAAACGAGTGATAATGCCACAGAAGAATTTGACGTTGGTTTCAAAGTAGCCCAAGAAACCGTGGTTTAGAAATTTCTTACGCGACCTTGTTTAAACACTTTTTGAAGTCGTAAACTACCAAAACAAATATTTCCATTATGATCTGAAAATAGATATATTCCGGAGGTAACCCGACTAAACAAATGAGTTCGTTGGTTTTGTTTGGCAAAAAAAGCTGCTCCTGTTAACTACTTCAAGCGGTTTATGAGTGATGATGATTCGATATGTGTCGTAGGGTTGGGCTAAATATTGTAAGCATTCCCAATGGAACAGGACCTGTAGAAGAAAGAATGGTTTGATGTGTTGCATGTGATAAGGTGTATTTTGTACTGTTTATGAACACAATATATATTTAGTAAAAATTTTGAATACCATTTAGGTAATTTTGCGCTAGTACTAAATACTTCATAGATGAATGTCTATAATAATAGAAACTTTATATAACGCAGTAAACGTAGTTCGTTTTGGAGTCGGACCACGTTACGTATTAGATAATTTTCAAATCTACTTAGTTTCAGCTAAACCAATTTATATAAAAATACTAATACCGAACTATTTTTTAAATATCGTTACAAATTAATACTTTTAGTAAAAAAAATCTATTTTATTTAGCCTGTAATGTATTTGACGTAAGACGTCCAGGTACTTGATAATACAATAAAATCCGTGCCTATTGTCTTGCCAACCAGACATTATTTAGTCACGTTCGTATTCAAATTTAAGCAAACCCGCTAGGGAAAGTAATATGCGGGATTGCGATTTTTCAACAGAATCAGTACATTGTGCTGGATACCAACTTTTATTGCCGTTTTACAGCTTTTTGTGCTTGCGAAAGAACTGATAATTCCACTTCAATTTTCTCTTTTTCGAAACGGATACGTATAATGGAATCGCGAAAGGCGAAAATTTATATTTTAATAATAAAAATGTAAAGCAACGGCCATAAAAATGTAAACAATAACCAGAGAAGAGTTACTCTGAAAAAGTGAATTATACGCAAATTGTACACAATCTTGCATATGTCAAAAACGTTTATTGCCAATGAGGTATCTCTCACTTCAATTATCTTCTGACAGAGTTATTTGCTTTACCTTTTTGACATTACTTAAATAAGGCATTTGACTAAAATGAAAGAGTCTTAAGTGTTAACCATATACGCTATAGGTCATACATCTACAGCGAAATATTATGGCTGCTGTACAGCATATTTCCAAAACCTTCGTTCTACATCTACAGCAATATCTTGCTAGAGGATAGGTTTAACACGTATTGTGCCACCATACAACCGAAAAATTCGGTCCCACTGGCCAGCCAGATTTTTTTACGAATTTATATCTAAAATTATATTTCGTACAATAATTAAATACTTTTTTTGTAAATTCATAACAATTTTTTCAAAAAATTGAAGAAACAATTTGTGGTGACACGTTGGTCTCACGCAGCCATATGGTTTCTTTCAAGTGTATATGGCCACGGGAGACCAATGTGTCACCACAATCTGTAAGTTAGAACTTGCACATTCTTTTGTGTATGGAAGACCAATGTGTCACTACAATCTGCAAGTAAGAATTTGCACAGTCTTGCGTACATGCATTGCAGTATCTAGGTATATCGTTTGAAGTTAGTTCGGTATAGTAAGTGTTTCCAAGTACATTAGGTGTTTGCTTACAACACTGTACCTAGCTAACATGATGTACGAGCAAAAGCAGAAAGAGTTAGAACGATTATGGCAAGAATATTTGTCTGACGGGGAAGATATGACAGAGCCGTTTGAAAAGAGCGAAGACGAGTATTTACCCGAGTCACTAGATTCAGAAACTTACACCAAACAGCCTCCCAAAAAGAAACAAAAGAAAACCAAAGATAATACGAAATATTACCCTTCAACGTTATATATAATAAACACAAATCATACATTGACCTTTCCGACCAACAAAAAAGTTATAACACATCTTTGCGCAAAAGTATCAAATAGTATAGGAAATTAGCAATTGAATTTTTAACTGGTACAGCCCTAGTCAATGCGAATGTAGCACATTAAGAAATAACAAATGAATCTATGACTATAACAGATTTAGAATATCTATCGTGGCTGAACTTCTACAAAACTCAAACGATAGTAAAACACTAGACGAAACCATGACCGAAAATGGCAAATGACAAATTAGAAAATATGGGACGAAAAGGAAGGCGCCGATATACTGTGCGCGTTTCCAAAATAAACAAAGAATCTGGGTGTAAAGAAGGAAGAAGAAAAACACCCCAATCAAATTTCAAGTACCAAATTTGCAAATAACATTATAGTTTGGAATACTTTTTTGATACACATACAGCAAGTTTGTAGCTTTCAGGTATTTTTTTTAATTTCGATAAAATTATTTTGTTAGAAAATATGAACATAGTTTTTGAATATTCTCTATAAGTATAATTTTTTGCACAAAATGTGCTTGGTTTTAGTGTTTCGAATATCATATATATTTGTTTTCTATAAAATGCACTTAGTTTTATAATAAATACAGAAGCATGTCTTCGAGTATTTAATGTAAGCAAATTAAAAATTTGGAGCCGTGTGGTGACACTTTGGTATCATATCCACGGCGGCCAAATGCAGTTTCGGGATCTTCAGGCCACCTATTTCACTGCTCCATATGATTTACACTGATTTCTTGCACCAACGTGGATTCACGTGGCCGAAACCAATAGTCGAGCATGTGAGACCACAGTGGTCTCACGCGGCCTATACTGCCTAAAATCTTGTGAGACCGCGTTGGTGCGACATGGCACAATACGTGTTAAATTTAGCACTTTTGGGAAATTTTTTATTGATTTAAATTTGCACGGCAATCATCTGATTAACCTATAAATATTTGGAAGTTATAGCCATAAAACAATTTTTTTAAATTTTTACGGTTTTCAACGGTACTTTTATATTCTTGAAAACATTGCACTGACGTATAGTAATCTTAATTCGATTTTTAAAGCACATGTTAACATATCCACCAGATTCGTCAAAAGTATTCATGGTTTTCTGTTTATTATAGAAACAATAAATACGACTTCTTAGATTGCAATTGAACTATCAAATCTACCAAGTCTTTAATTGCAAGTAATTGTTTTGTTTTCATACTCTACCACGTCAATTTTCGGGTTTTGCATTATAATGTATCAATGTTAAATACGTAGTCAGGGTGCTACCCCCATATCCCTCCATATCCGCGTCTAAGGGGGTAGATTTAGCTAACGCACTTGGAGAAAAAAATATTCTGCACTTATCTAAGTCAACGTTTGAATTTTGCCTCGTTAAGTGAACGATTTATTTAAACAAATTCAAATATCTACTTATAGAAAAATCAGTGAGGACTTGAAGAAGGACAAGAGAAATACAGTTTTCATCAAAATATAAATAATAGCAATTAACAACAATTTCATTAAATAAGCTTTACGAGAATTTGCATTTTTTATAGAACAATTTTACTACAATAACATTAAAATGATATTAAAATGACAAAGAAATACAAAGAGTTTTTTCTCTTAAGGTCTCCATATTTAATGTTTACGTATGTGAGAAACGTAAACATCAAATATAGCATCCACAAGAAAAACAAACGCTGATAATTGTTCAAGGAAAAAGAAATGTTTGCCAACAAAGTTGCATACTAATGTTTAGCAATATCTACATGTATAAGGGTTCTAGTATGTACATCTGGATATGTTTTACAGGAGACTTTTGTATGTGTACTTAGATCATATTTTAATGGACCTTCCATGCTTAGAACCAAAACAATGACTATGAGTCAAAGAACCGCTATTCAATTTATTTGATGATTTTATTGTGTTTTGAACATTTGCTGGGTAATATTCTCTTTTTAAAAAATATATTAATTAATTTATTTTTTAATTTGGGAATCAAACAAACCATGTAATATAAATGGATAGTTGAAATTAGGAATAAATCATCGTCATCATCATCATTGACAGCCTTTTCGTCCCACTGCTGGACATCGGCCTCTTCTCTGCCATGTGTTTCTCCTCAGCGCTAAGGTAGAAACACGGGGGACCTATAGTTTAATGTCGAATCCGAACGACAAATAAATACCAGCGGATAATAACTGATCTTAACCTAGGATTACTCAGGACAAAAACAACATTTCTGTATAAAATAGGCATGTCTTTACACTTTTGGTAAATTATAGGTTTGATAAAATTTGTCAAATTTTGTAAAAGTGTCAATAAAGTAGTGATTCAATATCAACATTATGTAGTTTCAACTGACAGATTTATTAGATATACATGTATTACTTGCGCTTATTCAGTAAAATTGTTGGCTTTTCTAAATAATTACGTAGGCACAAAGGACAACTGCTTTATGCTGTACAAATTATTTTAAGAATCAACAATTGCGTACCCCACTGTGAAAAAATTTATAAATATATTTGTGATAGTGCCTTCTTTTGATGACATTGAAAAAATTTTTGAAACGTAGTTATTTTTAAAAGATTATAACATTCGATAACTAACATAACAAACCCGTACTTAATTCAATAAATATTGTATTATTATTATGTATTATACGCACTTGTTTTCTATACATTTTTTGTTCAGTTAATAGAACTGTTTCTTTTTTTAGGCATTACGAGAAAGAGAAAACATTACATCCGAGACTTGTACTCGGCTTTCTTTACACTATAGTGTATAAGTATAAATATATTCCATAAAGACTCTGATATTTCTTCACGGATCTAGAGTCTTAAATCATAATTGTTTGAATACATCTGAATGTATATCTAGATACCCAATTAAGGTGTATGACCCAACATCGTGCGCTATGTCATTAGGAAGTGTATTAACGTGCACCGTAATAATGTTCACACGGCAATAGGCCATTTTCAAAAATAAATTAATAGATACAAAAAAGAATTGGATTTGGCCATACCTTTCAAGCTGATACAGATAATCAAACTTTCGCGACAATTTTTTATTTGGCTGAAAATTACAAAAATATGACACAGTATAGCTACCCTTTCCTACAATAAGCGAAACTCCCGTGTAGAAAAGGTTGTTTTGGACATACTGTACATATAATAATAGAAAGAATAACAATAGATGAAATAACTTAATAAACATGCTAAAACAAAGATTTTGAATGCAAACTTCTAATTTACAACTTTTAATAACCCGACCATATTTTGAGATGAATATTTCATGACTTTTGTAGTACACGATTCAGCTTTTTAATTACTAATATTGTTACACATAAATTCTGGTCGTTTAAGCGCGTTTTATGCAATATCATCTCTGCGTTTACAGTCGAATAGTTGGATTTATATTCGCAGACTGACTTCATCGTGATAGAAATAACGATTTAACGTCACATTGTTTACAGTTACGATATTCAGTTCAGGTGCATCCCTATTTTCATTTTAGGGTGACTCTGTGATGTATTGGGTCATCAGGTCAATTACCCGGTGATAATAGCAAAGCAGGAGAGCTTAGCACAGCTTCGAACATGAACCTCGAACCCAGTCAGTAGCAGCTGCAACGGCATAATCAATACACCCACCTAAAGTCGCGCCACTGCATGTAAAGCATAGTTGCAAAGACCGGAATGATCCTTTCTGCTCGCATCCCCTGCAGATATCGCACATGCTTCGTTCATCGCATCATGAAATTAACTTCAGCCTTGAAGCTCGTAAAAAGGATTTTCAGGCTTCTCTGTCTGGGTACATTTTATGCAATGGAAACGGTAGATTTATGCCGAGTTGTGTTAGTACGAAGGAGTGAAAATTATAATTTACAACATTTTATCATTTTGTAGCATCGTAACAGACAGGTCATGGAAGAATTGCTCGTGTCAAAATTTTGAAAAACATATTAAGGTTTCATCACATATAACCAGTATTGGATAACATCTGGATGCACGCAAATCGATAGATACTGAAACTAGATTCATATGCAGATACAGTAGTGGTATGCTACATCTGCATCCAGATACTATTCAGATATGTATCTTGTATCTTTACTCACATATAGTTTTAATGAATGTTTTAGAAAAAAAATGATACACACAGATAGATGAATGGATCTCTACATCTTTATCAAAATAAGATATATATTTCAAAATCTATTTTATTTCTATATCTGCATACGCTTATTCTGTATGTTTTAGGAATAGCTGTAGTAGATACATTAATCGTATCCTACATCTATGTCCAAATGCTACTTAAAAATGTAGCTTGTATCTATACTCACAGTTGTATTGTATGTTGTAGAAAACTCGCTTGTAGCTATATATAAAATGTATTTTATACCTACACCTACATACAGTTATTCTGGGTGTGTTATTAATAGCTGTAGTAGATACATTAATGGTATCCTACATCTGTATCCATGTACTATTTATTAATGTGTTTTATATCTATACCACGAACGTACAGTTAATGCACGTTTTAGAAAACAAACTGTTATAAATTCATTAATGGTATTCTACATCT
>JABXWE010045677.1:0-18780 GCA_014611495.1 Limonius californicus
TAGAAAAAATATTAAGAAGTAGCAAAGAAAAGACAAAATATAGACGTAGAATTAATAAATTAATAAAATAAAATTAATAAAGCTCAAAGAAAGCAGAAACAAAAACTGTTTAAAACCAATATTTATAGAGAGGGGCCGACGTAGAAAGGGAGAGGGAGAAAAGGTGAGGGAGGGTGATGGAATACGAAAGGGAGACACGGACAGAGAGAGAAGAAAAAAGAGGGAAGGCACAAGAGTGTGAAGGTGGGTGGAAGGAGAAGAGATAGGAGGAGAGAGAAGGAAAGAGAGAGATAAGAGGGAGAAAGAGAAGAGTGCGATGGGGAGAGAGGGGAAAATAGAAAGGGGACTGAAAGTTATAAGGGCAGAGAGGGGCTAGAGGGGAAGGATGAATAGATAGCATTAAGAAATAGACAGAAAAGAATAGCCATATGATTAAAGTTCTTAAAAAATGCGAAAACAAAAGTTAGTTTGTACAGTACTTGCCTTATGTAGGATTATTTTCTGAAGTTATGCTCATTCAAATGCGTCACACCAGTGGCGTGCAATGGGGATACAACAAGAAAAAACTACAACACTGGGTTTTTTGTCAACATTTCTTGGTTTTTCCTGAGCTCAGGTATTTCCTATTCTTAGAATCAATTAACCGCGGTTTGCAACGGGTCTACTATAAACTTTTTCTATATCATGCCCTAAACGAAGAATTCTAAAGCGTTCAGACCTAGCCACCGCGGCGGCCAGGGTACTGGTCCCACACCAGAATTTAGTCCAGAAAAATTCACCTTCACTATCCGACCTATCTAACACTGGGGTGGTTTTTGTTTACCTAACCACTCTCTAACTTGATTTCCAAAATGCGGTGGAGCCCCATCCATTTGAACCCATTGTCTTTGTAACAAATTCAGGGGCACACCTTCCATTAAGTCTTCTAAGTCGTTTTCAAGAAACTCGAGAACGAGCGCGGCATTCAAACGCGGCGACAAAAAATGTGGTTCGAAAAGACGATTACTTATTATTCCCATCCAGATATTGATGCTAATTCGTTTTGTAATGAAGTAGGCCTTATTTCGTAGGAATTTTCATGCGCCCAGATATGTAAATTGTGACAATTAACTATTCCAGCACTCGTAAAATTTGACTCTTCGGTCCACAGAACTTGGTGCAAGAACTGTGGATGATCTGCCACGGAATTTAAGATTCACTTGCAGAAATTTAAACGTTTTTCTGCATCCCCTGGCAGTACATTTTACACAAGTTGTAGATGAAAGGCTTTTCGGTGATCTTTTTCCAAAGTTCGAAATACTCTTGATTGCGACATGTTAAGATTTCTAGCTGCCCGTCTTATACTCAAGTGCCTGTTGGTATTGAAAGCCCGGAGAATTCTATTATCATCCCTGTTATTCTGATCTTGCTGACCACCTTTCCTCAATTCAAATTCACAGATACAACTATGCGCATCAACAAAAATTTGCGCATTAGAAACTCTTCTTTCCGAAAAAATAGTCGATATTCCTGGACTGCTGCATGAGTACTTCCATTGCAGAAACCATGAACAAAGTGTATGTCCGCATACTCAGCATTGGAAAAATAACTTGCAACTGCAATAAATGCGTTGTAACCCTATTGCACACCATTAGTGTGGTGCATTTGGATGATCATAATGGCAAAAAATAGCCCTATACAAGAAAGGTATGAATACAAAATTTTGCTTGATTTGCTTCGTTTTTCTGGAAGATAAAACGAAAATGATTTATTTTTGTAAATTTTGACGTTTGTATCTTTATTAGGATGCAAGTAAGAGACACATATGTTATATTTGTCCAAATCAAAAAAAGATTAGAAGTTAAACATCCGGTGTAGAAAGAGTCATCATCATCATCATCAATCAGCGTATATATTTGTCCACTGCTGGACGTAGGCCTCCCTTGTTGTAGTCCAATTATCGCGATCTTTGGCCGCCTGCATCCAGTTTCCCGGAATGCGCCTTATATCGTCGGTACATCGTGAGGGAGGGCAACCTCTGCTTCGGTAGGAGTCTGCTCTTGGTCGCCATTCCAATAGCTTTTTGATCCATCTATGGTCCGTTAGTCTCTTAGTGTAGAGTGATGGAGAGAAAAAATCCAAATTATAAATTGAACGACAAAAAATAATGAGAACAGTTTTATAAGACATTATATTTTTGTTTACATTTTTAAATAAAGTATATGAAATATATTGAGAAAAATAAAAATGTACGCGAAGAGGATGTAGAGAAATAAACGGATGTGGATAAAGAGAGGTAAGGAAAGAGAAGTGGACGACAGACATATAAGAGAAAAGTTAAAATGAGTATTAATGTAAATGCAAAACAAACAACATTTAAGAATATTTAAACTAAACAAAAAATTGAGGTAAATAAATAATAATAAAATAAAAAATAGTGAAACATGCAACTAGAAAGGAGAAAACGATCAGAAATCAGATCCGTACAAATTTTAATACTTAAATTTCTAAGAGAGTTAGATAGAAAGAAATGCAGGGTAGAAACACAAAAAAAATTAATTCCCGTAGAATATTAAAAGAAGGCAAGGAAGCTCCAGAACGCCTATTCTCTTTAAGTTTTTTTTAATACTTGCAAATTTATTATTGTACACGAAACTGTCTCTTTATATCTCAGCCTCTTGCTTTTTATCGCTGTTTCTTTAGTTTTTGGATTCTATTCGATGCTGTTTTATTTTCAGTACATCTTAATTTTCCATGTGAAAATTGTATTTTCCTTGGTGCATAAATATTTGTTTTTCTTCATTTAAAGATTCTTATTCAGTTTTCCTATAATTTGTAACATGATACTTTGAAAAACCTCTTATTACTACTATTTAGAACACCTACAACATATTTCAGAAAGGAAGTTGTCATCCTCAGTAGGAACTAATGAACTTGGATTAACTAAAGTAACTTGACTGAGGAATACCGTTGGCAATAAGTTCTTCGCCAAGTCAACAACAAACACGAGGTATTCCTCAGCTAAGTTGCTTTAGTTAGCCCAAATTACTACTGAAGATACATATTTAGATATCGCGGTGATAAGAGAGTTCTTAGAAGTTCTATACACTTGGACCACCGTCTCCATTCAATCCTATTTTTGACATTTTCAATTTCGGTATAGGACGTTGTTGGTACAGCCAGTTAGGCGTGGTCAATTTTTGCGCACCGGTTGGCGCAGTCCCGTTTAGGCGCAGGGGGGTTGGGCGTAGAACAGTTTGGGCGCACAGACGGTTTGACGTACGGTCGGCTGGTCGCAGATACTGGTGGGTACAAGGACGTTTGCGCGTAAACATACATTAAACTGGTTTATTCTATAAAGTTAGGTGTTATTAATAAAATTATTGAGTTATCCAATTTTATTACTAAATCCAGTTGATGATAGAACTGATTTCTTAAAATAATCGCCACCAAACGTTCAAAAATAAGTATTCTTAAGCGATTTTTATGCAACAATGTTCTTGTGATGCATGTACTGACACCTTAGTACATCTTTTTTTTAATTAAAATTAAATACAATTTTGGTGAGTATATTTTATTTTATATTGTGTCTATTATGTCTAGTGTATATATTTTGTAGTTTTCCCTTCACTGAGGGTAACTACAATTTGCTTATAGATCAATATAAAACACAATTTTAAGGTTAAAAATTTATTATTAAAATAAATTGTTATGCAGTTGTATACATACTAATAATTCTTTGCCAGTTCCAAAAAGTTAAAATCACACAAATATAAATATATTACTTAAAAATTAACTTTTTACGACTGATTTTTAATATTTTAAACTTGAATATACGTTTGCGCCCAACCGGATTTGCGTAAAATCGTCCCTGCACGCAAACGGGTTTGCGCCCAACCATTCTTGCACTTAATCGCGTCCCAACGGGTATGTGTCAAACCGTTCCTGCGGCCAAACGAGTCTGCGCCGAGCGGTTCCTGCCTTCACGCGTTTCTACGTACAGTTGTTCCTAAGCCCAAACGTTTCTACGTTCAACTGTTCCTGCACTCACACGGATCTGCGCTAAACCATTCCTATCACCTACGAGTCTGCGCCGAACGATTTCTGCGTTCACACGTTTCCACGTTCAACTGTTCCTAAGCCCAAATGTTTCTACGTCTAACTGTTTCTGCACCCAAACGGATCAGCGCCAAACCGTTCCTGCTTCAAACGAGTTTGCGCCGAACGATTTCTGCGCTCAGACGTTTCCATGTGCAACTGATCCTAAGCCCAAACGATTCTAAGTCCAACTGTTCCTGCACCCAAACGGGTCTGCGCCAAACCGTTCCTGCTTCCATGCGAGTCTGCGCCAACCGGTTCCTGCGCTCATGCGTTTCTAAGTCCAACTGTTCCTAAACCCAAACGTTTCTACGTCCAACTGTTCCTGCACCCAAATGGATCTGGGTCAAACCGTTCCTGCCGCCAAACGAGTCTGCCCCGAACGGTTCCTGCGCTGACACGTTTCTACATCCAACTATTCTTAAGCCCAAACGTTTCTAAGTCCAACTGTTCCTGCACCCAAACGGGTCTGCGCCAAACCGTTCCTGCGTCCATGCGAGTCTGCGCCGAACGATTCCTGAGCTCAGACGTTTCTACGTTCCTAAGCCCAAACTATGTTTAACTGTTTCTGAACCCAAACGGGTCTGCGCCAAAACGGTAGCGCCAATTCGGATGCACCAAAACGTCCCGTTCGTATTTAATTTCAATTGGTTTGTTTTTAACATTTTTCTTTTTCGCTGTTTTGTGGTTTTTACATCTATTATAAGCCGATCCGTTTCCCTTCCATCTTTCTATTTTGGCCTAGTGTTCCTCTGATTTTCGTTCGTCAATCTAATTTCTAATAATTATTTATAATTTTGTTATTGGCTTTCTGGAAAATGTGTTAATTTTCTTTTCTGTATATGTTTTTCTGTCTCTTTCTCTTAATGTGGGTTGTCTGGCTTTTTATTAATTTTATCTTGTTCTTTCGTTCTCTTTTTAATGTGTACGAACGTTTTCAAAATTAAACAAAACGTAAATAGGGAGCGCTTGCAAACCTTGTCAAATTAAAGCATATTTAACAGTTTTACAGCTACCATGTTGAAAAAATCAGCAATTTACCTTTGACCTAAGAACTAACGTTTTTATCGCTTACGTAAAAATTTCTATAATATTTATGATGCTGTTAAAAGTAATTGGAGAACTGTTTGTGGCCTTTTCCTGGCCGCAATTTACAACACAATGAAACTTAATTCGATTTTTTAAATTAATTTACAATTGAGAACTGGTAAACACCGCTTAGAAAAGATTAGACATTGTGTCAATCGAATGATTACTTTTTATTTATACTTATTTGCCATGATGTATTAGTAAAGGTTCTATGGTCTTTGTTCATTTTGCTAGGTATCCGCATGAAATTAGAATAGAATAGAATTTATTGCATCATTTGGCTAGAAACAACTTGAATTCTCGTATTCTAAACAGAATACCAAACATAATTTTGAAATGTATGAAATTGCGTTTGATTTTGAGTTTGTTCACGTTTAGTTTTATTAGGTTTTGATAACAGAAAAATATGGTCAACACAATTTGTTTTGTAATTCAAAGTGGCGTGACCTGCAATAACTATTTAAAAACGTTCTGTTATTTCTGTGGTCCTAAATAATTTCATAAGATTAATTTTAAACAATTTGTTGTACACTAACAACGTAAAGTTTATTTTGAAAATCCAGTTTTCAAGATTGGCATTTTCAATTACCATAAGCACAAGCGGAAATCCAAATTGCTTTGAGCGTTTACAAAAGTATTCACTCGAATGCTTTGCAGAAGTTCAAATCTTCCCGCAATTTCACACGAAACAAAATAGCTCAACGGTAGTCCCAAACAACAGGCGATCGCATCTCTTAGCAACTCGTTTATTTTAATTGTTGGCTCCATATGTTTCGCTTCTCTTGGTTGTTTTTTCAACATCGCGTCTTCTGTGGAAATGTCAAAAGACACGTAGTCTGCATTTTGGGTTTTTATCGAGAAATAGCGCGGTTCATCGGAGAGGTTAAATACGGAGACGATATCAAATTTAATAATTAAAACTTTTGTACAAAAAGTCACAGAATGACAATTGACGTCTGTGTAATCTTACAACAAAAAGGCTGATTTATTGTTGGAAACGATTGCATCTTGTAATAGTCGGAGTTGTTAGCTTTCGTTGTTCGTTTGTTTTAGATAAGGTAAAGGTAAAGAGTTCAAGTTGATACGATTTTTGGCACAATGTTCTCTTTGTAAATGAGCAGTTAGCGAGGTTTGTTGAAAAATGATACAATTAACCATAAAATCACTGGGATTCATGTTAAACAACAGAAATAGAAAAAAAAATAACTTTGTTGTTAACGTGGTGTATGCAATATATTCCATAAAATGTAAAACTGTTTTAGTGAGCTTGTGGGGGTGGTTGCCTATCATAGCTTTATTATGTATTTGTCAAGTTGAGAGTCTCCGGTATTCTGAATGTTTGGTTATAATCCATTCTTTAACAGCTCCTCTCGCTGTCCTTTTAGTTAGGTCGCCCACAGGTTCAGGTACTGTGAACGGTGTTTCAAATCCTTGCTTTGCTAGCTTTCCTGCATCTTCATTTCCGTCTGTGAGTATCTTGTTGGAGCTTACCAGTCTTAGGAGACTACAAAAACAGTTTCATACAAGGTTTGACTTCGACTTCGATTTCGGCACTCTCAAAACTGCCTGACTGTTAGAGATAATAAGGGCGGTTGTCTCCTAGGGTTACTTCCGGTGTAAATAGAAGTGCCTAATGTATTGAAATGTACTTCCACTGTGGTATCCGAACAGTGGACACAATATAATAATGCTAGGTTTCTTGAAAACCTAAAATAGTTATATAAAATGTTTAACTTACATAATCTTTAATCTGCGTTATGGACCTATTAAGAATATACAATTAATCATAAATTAGAACGAAAATGAATGTCTCATTGTATTTCAGATTGCTATACCATAAAAATCACGAAACAGACTTTCCAATTACTGACAACAATATCGTAAAAGATTATGGAAATCTGATGAAGTGGGACAACAAAAACTAATTTTCTTAAGTTATATTTAAATAGCTTCAGCTTCTTAGTTTATTAGCTGTAAAAATTAATACAAAAACAGATAGAGAGAACGTGAGACAGGAATGTAGATAAACACACAAAAATGAATTCATTTGATAGAGAACAAAGGTATAAACTACAAAAAATAAGGTTGGTGAAGGGGGAGAGAAACAGAAATAGAGAAACACAGGAACACACACAGAGACAGCGAAAGAGAGAGAGACACAGATAAGAATGCATACACAAAACAGAATGAATAAATAAAAAAATAACTGAACAAGATTAGCAGAATATGAGAGTGAGAATGAGAATCAAAGAGAATTAAGAAAATGCATGCAAAAACAAAAAGAGGTACAGAAACGGTACCAATTACGAATTTAAAAGAATATTCCAACTGAAAAATGCAATTAAAAGACAAATTATAAGAAAAAAGTAATAATATGGTAGAGAAAGAGGTGGGAGGATACGTAAAATTATAAAATTTAAGATCGAGGAAACAAAAGACACAAATCTTGGAAGTACGCGAAAAGAAGATTTACAGGCAGAAACAAGAAAAAGCCATTAAGACAAATACAATTAAAAAAGGAATCCTTATGAGAGAGAAGAAGATGAGGAAACAAGAAAGTAAATTTATGAAGAAAGTGGAAAGAAGAGAAAAATAATCTAACAAACAATAAATATTTGAAGAAAATAACAAATAATATTAATAGAAGAACACAGAGGAAAAGAGAGACAAAAGGGAAGAAAATAGAACAAATAATATTTATTGCAAAGAGAAAGCAGTGAAGATATCACACATTCAAATGCGCGTAAATTATTAACGTTTTAAACGAATGCGAAACAATACAAGGAGAAACACGTACAGGTAAGTAAAAATGGACGAAATTCTATGGAAATCGAAAAGAAGGGGCTAAAAGAAAAAGAAAGAAGAGGAAGATCGGCAGAGAGGAAAGAGCAGGATAGAGAAAGATTGGGAGAGTAGGGAGGGCGAAAAAGAGAAAAAGGTAGAAAGAGAAGGGGCTGTGGAGAGTGTAGAGGGAGGGAGCAGATAAAGGAAGGAAAGGAGAGAAGAGCAGGGGAGGGCTAACAAAAATAGAAAACTGGAGAAGGGAAGGTGACTGGGAGAAAGGAGCGGAGGAAAATAGTTTCAATACGGGGAGAGAGAGAGAGAGAGAAATATGGAAAGGGGAAGGAGAGAGAGGGAAAGAGAGGGAGTAAATAGGGAATGTGTTCTTTTTTTACTGTTGTCATACAGTGAACCCTCGAATTTGTGGCTGAATGGATTTCGCGGAAAAATTTCTGGTACATATGTTATATGTGAAAACTAAGATGTATGGTCACGCGCATGCGCAACAGACCACGTTTTATCTATTGCGGCTTTCAGGTGTTGGAACAAACTTTAAATATTATCTTAACTACTAAGCTACATAAATGCGTATGCAAATTATTAACGTAAACATTAGAAAAGCAATTTATAATGACATAATATCCAATAATATCTTAGAATCCATTTTGAAATTGCATGCGTAACAATACAAACGCCAAAAACAATATATAGATATTATAGATCTACTTATATCGTTTATTAAATAAACATTACTAAACTATCATGTAGTTATTGGTAATTGAATATAATTAGGTACGGGATGAAAAATTCACCAATTCGTTTTATCAAACAGCACACAACTACATAGGATTTTTACAATATTCATTGCACAATAAAAACAATTAGTGATACCTACTGCAATGTTGCAGACTTTGGTATACTAGGTTGTGTGGTGTTTCGTAGTATTTTTTAAGTATTACCAGATTCGTAATCTATAATAACTAGTTGAGATTAATAAATAAAATCCGGTAGAGGTTAAGATATTTATTAATTTATGGTCAAAATTGCGGCTTAAGACTGATTGATGTGCAATTATTTGCCCCCCTCCCCCCAGTCCCGGTATTTATCTGAAGAATCCACCTTTACATTCATGGCTGGTTGTGAAAGACCCCAATTTACTAGATAATCTATATTTACAGTACAAATACATCTGCCGATATTGTTAACTCTTAAAAAAATTGTAATATGTGATAAATATATTGTGTATATACTTTTAGTGTACTACAGGAAACACATCTGGAATAAAAATAAACCCAAGATGGTATAAACTGTAATTTAAACTTGGATTAATTTAATTTAAGCGTAAGCTGTAAATCTTATAGATAAGATACAATCAATACAGCAGACAATTCTTGAAGTCCCTGACGCCAGTTACCAGGGAGTTTCAATATATTTTTCATAAAATCTCAATCTGCTGGGTTTAGTCCCCAAATCAAGTATACTATTTAATTTAAATATTAATCTCCATCAACAAAAACTCGACAATTTAAGATTTGTAAATACCTTGCGCTAATTTACGTGTTGCATGTTTCATTAAAAGGCAATAAGTACACTAAAGAAATATTTATTAATCTCAATTAAACAACATGCTTTTACAAAAATGGCGGAGGTTTATGTTTTGTCATGAAAGCATGTGTTTAATATATTTTTAAATATTGTAGATATTTTGAAGTAGTATTGTAAGAACTAAAGCACTCAAAGAAGAAGAACATTGTTTTGACTAACAGGCTTTCCCCTTTAACTGGTTCCTAATATCTCAAAAATATGTTATGTATGAAACAGTATTCAATTAATTACATTTTTTTAGTATTCATAGAGTACAATAATATTTATAACATGTTTTGGAAATGTTCTTCATTTAACATTTTTATTGTGGTGTGCTTTTTGAAACAAAAAGATGTTTTTGTTGAAATTTCTGAGAAAGTATTGTTTGCGTACAGGTATGACAAGGCTTCAATTAAATCATTTGTCTGCCTTTTTATGTAGCGGCATAGTACGTAAGTCCTTCCTTGTTTTTACTGCGAATTTGTTGGAAACAACCTGCAAATTGATCTTCAAAGCTCTGGAAAGAAGATTTTAGATTTCTATTTCTAATTCCCCACACTGGGGATCTCGACTGATTTCCCCAAGAGGACAAGCTCTACAATCAGTAATGCAAGAAAAGCATCTACACGGTGTTTCCACGGGTAAACCTATTTATTGGCATACTATTGATCTGACGAAAATTCCAGACTGCTTAGACTTTTACATCACCAAGGGTATTGGACAAGCATATCTAAACGTTGAACAAAGTTTTGACCTCAGATCATACTCCTGTGATATTAACCATAAGAAAATCCATAATCACTAAAGCTAAGCCACAACTTTACAATCATCTAACTAATTGGGACTACTTTCGACAAATACTCGAAGGAAAAATCTCTCTAAATATAAAACTAAAAACAACGGACGACAACGAAACATGAGTTGAAGATTTCTTGAAGACAGTACACAACGCTGCCTGGAAATCAACGCCTAGACTACCAAACAAACCCAGGAAGAACGGTTACCCAGCGGAAATCACCAATAAAACAGCAGAGAAAAGAAGATTACGAAAGGAGTGGCAGAGAAGACGCTACCCGAAGAAAAACAACAATAAAACGCTGCAGTAAGAGAACTGAAAAAAATGCTGCAGGAATACAGAGACGAGACTTTTAAAGAATTCATCGAAGGCTTATCGGCTACAGAAGTGTGTGATTACTCACTATGGAAAGCCGCCAAAAGGCTAAAACAACCACAGAAACCAGTTCCACCAATCCGTAAAGAAAACGGAACTTGGGCGAAAAGTGATGCTGAAAAAGCTGAGGTTTTTGCCGAACATCTCAGGAAAGTTTTCCAACCATTGCCTGGAACATTTGGAATTGACGAAGACGAAATAGACAGGTTTTTAGATGCCCCGTTACAATTATCACCGCCAATGCAAACCATTAAAGTAAAAGAGGTAAAAGATACAATAAAAAAATCACCCCTGAAATTTATATTTATTTCATTATTAAGAACTGCTAACTTTCCAGCACAATGGAAAGTTGCTAAAATCATCCTAATCCAAAAGCCTATAAGACTATAAGTTTATTATCTATAATCTCAAAGTTATTTGTGAAACTGTTGCTTAAGAGACTAATACCTATTCTACAAGAACAACACCTCATACCAGACCATCAGTTCGGTTTTAGAAGACAGCACTCGACAGTTCAACAAGTTCACATAGTAGTAGAAATTATTAATGCCACCTTTAAACCCAAAAAACTGCAGTGCTGTCTTTCTAGACGTTAGCCAGACATTTGATAAAGTCTGGAACAAAGTCCTATTGTACAAACTATGAAAGTGACTGCCTGATAACATTTACCTCATATTACAATTTTACCTACACGACAGACTCTTCCAAGTCAAATACGAAGAAGAAATTACCAATCTGATTCCCATACGCTCTGGTGTACCCCAGGAGATTGTTCTAAAATCGGTATTATACCTACTGTACACGGCGAACCTACCAACCTGTGAAGAAGTTTCAATCGCAACCTTTGCAAACGACAGCTATTGGCTACTGATGAAGACCCAACAAGGGCCTCCATAAAAGTACAAATCCACGTCAATGACATCCAAGATTGGTTTAAAAAATGACAAATGGAAACCAATGAAACTAAATTTCTACACGTCACTTTTGCAGAAAGAAGAGACACTTGCCCAACTATCACTATCATCGGAACACAAGTACCACAATCTGACAATGCAAGGTACCTCGGTATCCACCTTGATCGAGGCCTAACATGGAGGACTCACATGTGGACCAAACGCAAGCAATTAAGTCTGAAATTTAGCAAACATTACTGGCTGTTGGGTAGACATTCTCAACTTTCCTTCCACAACAAACTTTTGATCTGCAAAGTAATCTTCAAACCTGTATGGCTCTACGGGATCCAACTCTGGGGGACTGCGTCATCCACTAATCTAGCTATAATAGTAAAATTTCAGTTAAAACGCTTCGGATAATCCGTAATGCACCATACTACATAAGTAACGCCGATATACATATACAATGACCTTAAAATGCGTATTGTGAAATAAGGAATAGTGAAATTTATTGAAAGTTACATCGCCAAGTTAGATCTTCACCCTAATACTCTAGCACTAAACTAACAATGTTCATAACCGTAGACTTAAGAGGAGCATACTCTTGATTTGCGTTTAGATTTTAGAACTTTGACTTTCTAGACCAAATGACAGATCCTATCTTGTATAGGGTTCTTGCTTGTTAGTTATAATTGATGCGATGTTGATGAACGTCTGCTTCCATTGTCATTGTCACATATGTATAGCTACGCTTAAGTAATTTACTTATTGCTCTATGAGCAGATTGTAAATAGTAATAATCCAAAAATAAAAAAAATTCTTTTTTAGTTCCAACAATTGCATAACAAATATTCGATAGATTAATTTATATTTATTTTACCATACATGTATTTACATTTATTTGTTCTTATGGATCGCGTAGGAACAGTAATAATAATGTATAAAACTAACTTAATTTCGGAAATTTAAAGAAAGTGATTTTAATATAAGTAAAAAGGGCCATTTCGGTATGCGTTTCTAGAAACGTCGTAACAGTAGCTAATTTTAGAGCGACAATTCTGCAGTAGGTTGTATTTTGTTTAATTCCTAGTCTTGACGTATTGCAAATGCAACAAGGTAAATGCACTCGGCCACACTAAATCGTTTTCGCTGCATTTTAACCAAAATTCATAATAATTTGACGTGTATAAGACAAATTTGACTTCTTTCAAAGTACTCGAACGCCATTGCTGCCATCTAGCGGCCAACATTTCGTTACGCCCATATCAAACTCAAATGGCAACACCATACAAAGGGAGTGGAGTTTCGTTTCCATGCATCTTGGTGAAAACTAAACGTTCTTAATTTTAAAATGCTTTTAACCAAAATTGGGTTATAATTAAATTAACAGGTTATTTTTTATTATTAATTTGCTCTTATTTTTAACTATTTTTAGCGAAGACGCCAAATACGGTGGTAAAAAAGTAAATTTAGGTTTTTAACATACGCATTCGGAAAACCTACTTTATTATTTTATTATGGACTTTGGGCTTTAACGGAAACCCTTCGCCCGAATTAATAGTCCGTTACATCCAGGTTTGTGCAATTTGATTAATTTATAAATGATTAATTCTTTTCCGTGAATTTCTTCTCGCTAAATCGTTTTTCCTGTGTTTTATTTTTTATAATTTTAATAAGGTAGAAATTTAGATTTATTTTCGTCTGGTTGCCTTTTCTTCCTCTTTTTCAATGCTTTTTGTCAATCTCTATTATACTGTCACACATTTTCAGCTTTTCTCGTGCTGTTTCCTGTGCTCTCTTTTAATATTTTTTCTTTTTCTTAATATTTGATTTTTGTTTAGATATTTACTGAGTGTTTGTCTGCATCTTACAGTTTTTTACGGTTTTTCTGTTTATTAGAACATAATTTGTATGCTATTGTTTATATTCTGCGTTTTCTCTTTCTTCTTGTTTTTATATTTCCTAAAAATGTTTTTTCTTTTTTACCTCACTTGTGATCTTCCTATCCCTTTCCTAATGTTTAACCTGCTTAAATATCTTTCGAAGTTGATTACTGTGTCTAGTTTTGTTTCTGTTTGTCTTTGATCTCTCTTAGGTCTTCTGAAGTATTATATATGTATATATATATATATATATACATAAGTTTTGTATCATGTGGCACCCGCTATACCTAATGACCACATGGCACCCTGTGTATATATTTTAATTATACAAGATGATATTCTGGCACCATTACATAATGCTACAAAGTGGCACCAAACTGTATAAAAATAACGTTAATGACGGTAAAACAGGCACCCAGCGTAGTTGCCAATGTGAGGCAGACATATACATGCGCAAGTGTTGTATCAAATTGGTGTCCCCGAAAATATTTACAATGCTTTCTTATGGAAGCAGTCGCCAGTTTGCATTTAAATATTCCAACTTGTTGGCTTTATACCTAGCTATCTATGAGAATTTATGAATAGCACTTTTTAAATATAATGGCCGTTTCTCTGAAAGAATTTCATAATACGACACCGGATTCAAGATCAAGTTGACCTTCTTGCCTCAAGTCACATCATGATATATGATATAATCTGTCATTTGAACGTTCGACAAAGTTAATTTTGGCAAATGTTGTAGATTGTAAATCTTGATATTCCTTTTTTGTAGCTTCTTCTTAGCGTGCTTTATTTCGTACGAGACGTAGCGATCTTCTTTCGTATGCCTGGGTAGCTCGTTTTGAGAGTGCCACAGACATAGAGGACCTACAGCATAACGTAGGTTCGGAAACCACGCAAAGTGTAAACACTTCTACTGGAAGGAAGATTTACTATGCCAATTTGCATTTGCCTTGCAAGGGAGAACAGCCGTTAAAGATCCGATGTTCTGATACTGGGAATTGAACCCAACACCTTCAGCGTAGAAGTCTAACGTGCTAACCTCTAGCCCACGATCGCCTTTGTAGCTTAACTGAACCCATAAACTTAATATAAAAATCAGCAAATTATGTCGGAGTTATGGATGACTTTTCTTAAACGGCAGTACAAACTCGTAATATTTTAGTTTAAAGCATCGTAATTTTGAAAGTGTACATAATATAACAATAAAATTGATTAACTGATAGAATATTGCATTTAAATGTGATTAACTCTAAATTGAATGGTGTACATTTCTCATAAGAATGCATTACGAATTAAAAAGGAAAGGAACAATAAGTGGGAAACGTCTAATTTTGATATATTGGTAATCTGGCCATCTACTAGGTCGCTGTGAAATCCTTTTGTGAAATAATAAATTCTACTTTGCAAATTCAAAAAAGAAACTATTAAAAGGAAGTTCCTAGTTTCAAAGTAATTCGAATAGTGTTAGTGAGAATTGTAAAATTCATGCCGGCTTCGGGGTGCCCGGTGAATCCCCAAGTTATCGTCCGCGTCATAGTGTGTTTTGCTTCCGCTACTAAGCTATACCAAACCAGGGACGCTGTATGATGTCCAAATTCAAGCAGCAGCAAAACAACCTCAACAAAATCAATATCCACAATTACATCAACAATAACCAGAATATAACATTATAAGTTATAACCCTCCTGCAACAACAAAATGCTTACCTACAACAACAAAATATACACTTACAGCAGCAAATAGAAAAACAACAACAAGCCATATTGGAATTGAAACTAGAAGTCAGACAGCTCGGAGAAGAGATGACCCATGCAAAACCCAAACAATAATGGCTCAATTATACAAAACAGCATTATGGAACGCAAACGGTGTCACAAGTCACAAATGTGAAATAGAATTAATTCTAGCCCTACATAAAATCGATATTTTACTTATATCCCATCTAACATCTAGCACCAGCTTCAAAATACATTACATAACATACAACACAGCTCATCCCAACGCAGAGCGAAAGGCCAGACCCGGTGCAGCAGTTATAATACGACATGGTATTAAGCACCATACCCTGGATAAAGTTGAAGAAACATATCTCCAGGCAGCAAGCGTAGTTATAGAAGATTGGCATGGCCCACTGATAGTAACCATTTACTCTGAAACAAAGGAAAAGGAACAGGCAGCAAAACTGCAATATCAAAAAAAATTTGTCATTTTACAACGAATTAATAAATGCAGATTAATATAAGGCTTTCACTCAAAACGACGGAAGAACTGGAAACCGAAGTGCAAAAATTCACTGAACTTATACAAGAAGCTGCCTGGGACGCAACTTCGGCTCAAAAATTACAGAAGCAAAAAACAACCGGCTATCCAATAAACATTCGGGGAAAATAGTAGAAAAATTAAGACTTCGGAAAATCTGGCAAACGTCAAGATATCCACCGGATAAAATTAACTATAATCGAGCAGTCAGACAACTGAAAGAATTCCTAACAGAACTCGAGAACAACTCATTCCAGGAATACCTTGAAAGTCTGACACCATCAGCTGACACCGAACACTGGCAAGCAAGACGGAAATTGAAATAACCGAGAGTACACATACCACCCATAAGAAAACCAAAGGGTGGATAGGCCAAAACTGATAAAGAAAAGGCTAACACTTTTGCTAATGCGCTTAAGAAGATGAAGAAAATGAAATTGAATAGTCCTAGAAAAACCAGGACAATCAACCAAACTTATACGCTTGGTGACATCAAATGAAGTAAAAGACATAATCACGAAAGACTTAAATGCAAAGAAAGCGCTCCCAACCGCAGAATACCAAATTGCTGGGAGTTCACTTATGTTTTCAACAAACTGCGTTTGACTGGTACAGTTCCTAGCAGTTGTATTGCTTATGAACGTGCAAATGTACAGAATTTGAAAGAAATAGAAGGCATTCTTCAGTTAGTAGAACATAGTCCTTCAACAAGTACAAGAAGAATTTCTATGCGAATCGGTGAATCAACAGGATTGCGAACATTACATTTTCATGGCTTGTAGCCTTTTCATCTACAACGTGTACATCACCTTCATACAGGAGATGAAGCCAGACGCTTGAAATTTTGTAGGTGGGTAATTGCTAATAGCGGAGTAATTTCATCAACATTGTTCACTGACGCAAATTTCACATCGGTGGTCAGAAGAAAATCCTCATGCCGCTGTTGAAACGAATTATCAACATCGCTTGTCGTGTTCATTGGCCACCTAGGTCGCCAGATCTTACCCCTTTAGATTTTTGTTTATGGGGTTTGATGAAAAGCGAAATATACAAAGAAAGAGTAAACACAAGAGACGAATTGGTCGCTCGCATTATGAATAGTGCTGTTCGCATAAACGAACAAACTCAGAAGAGCTACACACACTTATGCCGATAGAGTTAGAAGGTGTATTGAAGTCGATGGTGGTATTTTTGAGCATTTGCTTTAAACTGTTATTGTTTTGTTTTATTTTGTTGTAAATAAATGCAATAAATTAGTGATTAGCTTTCCTCAATCAAAACAGATACCATCTGCAATTATTGAGAATTGGACATATATTTATATGAACTTTTTTACTCAACATAGTCCCTACTAACACCCCGTAAAATATTTACTATTCGTCGTGAATCACCCTGTATAATCAATAAAAACTTTTAGACTTTTAGAACTGCATGCAGCTTAGGATAACGAATATTATGTTTAATTTAAAATTATTCACTCTATAACATATAATATAGAGATTAAGGCTCACTGGAGTATATTTCTTTCAGGTCATTATTTTTAGTAGACAAATATTCTAAATATTAGTTATCTAATAAATCGCATTGTAAACAATAAAACAATAAAAAACTAAGCTATTTCTACTTCCCGGTTCCACAACCAACACGTTATAAACTCCTTACTGATTAAGTGTCAAATCAATGTCAAAAAATGAAAGTTGATACGTTTGTGCAAAACGATTGCTAGCGAACAGATGCTTTATTGTTTTGTCGGACACAAACAACCAAAATAATTTACAGCCAAAAAATTCACTAATGTGCTGTGTGAGATCGAGACACATGCATAACATGCACCCAATGAAAAAAATGCATGTTGTTTTTATGGGCTACAAAAACATGGTGTTTTGTTTTATTTGAGAAAACCTTAATTTTTTTAATAAATATTGTTGAATTTTGTACTATTTGCTCAATAAATCAAAAGTGCTTACAAATAGCCATAAGGATGTACATACAAAAAATGTTCGTATTTAATTCTACATAACATCGTTAAAAATATACAGGGTGCTTCACTTGCAAAAGTTGAGAAAAATAACTTTAAAGTTCTCAAAATGTGAAAATTAATTTTGAACATCCTGTACATGGTGGCTCTACGATATTTAGAAAAGAACACCCTACAACCTCCTGCAATAAGGTCTTTACTTAATTTCGTCTTCAAAGCTGCGGCCGCTGAAGTGGTGAAATGTTAAGTGGAGTAATGTAAAAATTAAATTTTTGAAAACAAATTTATTACGTCTACACCAGACATTAGATGGCGCTAATATTTTAGATATGAATAAACATCCCAAGAGAAGTGTTAAATATGCAAACATATTCAGGGCATTCCATTTAAAAAATTACCTTAAGCGTGCCACACTTTTTGTAACTACCTGTATATTTGAAAATAATTTTTATGTATGCGCATTGACCCACAGTTTACATCTGCATTAGAAAGTTTTCTTTTATCTGTTACGGTATACGAGCTATCGAACCCTGTATAAAAAATACTCCTAATACATTTTGTATTTTTAAATAAAAATAAACAATGCAAAAAATTTTAAATGACGCTCGATCGTAAAGAATTTACAACAGATTTCAAAGTTAGAAAATCGAAGCCCAAAGGGTCTCATATTTCCCACTGTTTCTCGATCTGTTATACGCGAATTACCGATCTTGGAGCGTAATATACTATAGCGGTGTTGCCAAATCGTGGGTGCCGGAAAATACAACCCATGACAAGGTGCCACATTTACAACAAATAAATAATTTTATATACGTGTATATAACAAAGCGACCTCTATGATAAAATCAACGAACTAAACTGTATATCCCAGAATAATGGGTGTCAATATGGCTCCCGACCTATTTTTTGTTAAACGAGGTTACTGACCTTTTCGAAGCCTAGGACGAATTTATACACACGAAACACTGTGGCACCCAAAGCCGGGTGCCTCTTGGTATTTTTGGGTGCCATAATAGCAATGAGTATGCGGTTTGGGTGTCTCAATGACAATTTTTATGTATA
>JABXWE010045678.1:0-10445 GCA_014611495.1 Limonius californicus
CCCCCCCCCCCCCGGAACGGCTTTCGCATTACTTCAGGGGGTGCGGGCGTCCCTTACACATTAAACATTCATGCAACATGCACCCTAAACTTAACTAAGCGAAATACGTAACCTCTACCGATCGGACCGAATTTAGCTGTGACCTCGAGTGGCAAAGCGTTTCCGCACTACTCCACCGAGTCTCTAAACAATTGCAACTGGATTCGAATGTTTTTTGTATTTTAACATCAAACATTTCCGCTTGCTCTAATTATCAATAATAGACGGTCATTAGCCGAGAAATACAAACATACATGCAATATCCCTACTCATTTTTGAATAGTTTATTTAAAATAATAGTTAGTTGTTTCCATAATCACTTTAGAATGCAATCAAACAAAGGGTGGGGCATAGCCTGCAGGTGTTGCTAGCTTTTCCATTAATATAATAACACAACACATACTTAATCATGTATTGCATTAATCTGGCCACTTACATCAATTAATTGTTGGAAACGTACACAACAAAGAAAAAAGCAACAATTGCCAAAATGCTAAAAATGAACTAAAATGTATTGCAAACGAACAACAGTAGAACAAACAATATTGACACCTAAAAGAGGTGACCCCAAAGCGACCGGAAACCGAACTTTACTATCCCAACCAATAACTACGTCGTACATAAATATATAATTATGTAATTTTAACTAGAATAAATTCTGTAACTTGGATATACAGTATCTCCGTAACATTCCTTAAACACGTCAATGTTAGTTTTGGACTTGCGACATTTCAGCGGTCATGTTCTTAGTTTATCTTCTCCCGGAGGAGTGCAATCACCGATAACTTCCTTTTGTCAAATGTAATGATTTGCCAAGTGACACATCGTTCGACAGCTCATTTCAATAGAAATACAACGCATGTTTTATTATCTAATTATTCTAATAGGGTACTTGTTATAAAAGTAAACCGTACAATTTAAGTTCAACTCTTTTCAATGTAAAAGATGTTTAAATGTGCACCATGTTTTTCTTGGCAAAAAGCCAATCGAAGATTAAACCCATTTCTTACATTTTTTAACATTTCCAGTAAAATTAGCCTGATTTCCCGACGGATACGATGATGCACATTTTCAATGTTCTGTTTTGTTACATAAACCATATTCTTGAGATATCTCCATTACAAGAAATCGAATGGAATAAGGTACGGAAACCTTGCCGGCCACTCAATTGGACACGTGATACACATTTTGAACATCTTTTACATTAAACAGCGTATAACTTCAATTGCAGATTTTTTAATAAGAAACCTTTTAGAATAATTAGACAAGAAAAAAAGACATTCATCTTGAAATGAGCTTCCAAAGCGGCATACCCTTACATTTGACACAAAAAAGTTATGGGTGGTTGCACCCTTCCGGGTTAAAATAAACTAAGAACATGACCCGTGAAATGTAGCCAGTGAACAACTAACATTGACATGTTTTAGAAATTTTTACAGAAATACCGTAAATCCAAGTTACAGAATTTATTCCAGTTAAAATTACATAATTATATATTTATGTACGACGTACTTATTGGTCGAGATAGTATAAACAGTGAAGTCGTATATCACTTTGTTCGAAAATATTTAGTTTCTGAACTATGAGCATTTCAAAATTATTATATTTGGCTATATTACTTGCTTCTAACGTTTTCTGTTTCAAACAATAGCATTGCAGTAAACATTACAGTACTAATTTTTGATGATTTTATAGCAAATGTTCAAAATGCTTATTACTAAGTTTTGAAGCATATTATTTCCGGCTACAATTCGTCATCATCATCAGCCGTTCTCTATTAAATTGTGAATATAGGCTTTCCCCATACTCTTCCACAGTTACCGATTCTCCGCTTCTCTTATCCAGTTTAGGCCAACCGTATTTTTTAATTCATCGGAGCATCTCGTTATGGGCCTTCGTATGCTTTTGTTTTCGCCTCCATCTTATAATTTTGTTAGCCGAGCTATTCGTTCCACTACATCGATCACCTGTGTCTTTTCTCTGATGCATTCCTTAGTTTTGTGATCTTTCGAGCTGATTCTTAATATACGCCGTACCATTGATTGACACGAAGCTTATTAATGATTCCTTTAGTGAACGTGCAAGTTTCTGCTCCATAAGTTACGACTGGTGGTATGCACTGATTATATATTTTCGTTTTCAGATCTGTTGCTATTTTCATCTCCATTACATCTTTTATTCTTCCGTAGGCAGCCCATCCCAGTCTGATGCTTCTTTCCACTTCCGCAGTTTGATTTTCTTTGCGTTACCGTTAATTTCAAACTCCTCGTTCTCCACTTCGTTTGATATTATTTTTGTTTTCTTTTTTTCATATTGATTTCTAATCCTACACTTTCTGTTGTTTTTTATAGGTCCTCTATCATTGATTTTAATTCATTAATATCATGAGATATTATTACCACGTCGTCAGCAAATCTTATATTATTGAGCCTTTCTTCAGCTATTAAAACTTCTTTGCCTTCCCAGTGGAGCTTTTTAAATATGTCTCCTAGAGCAAGTGTAAGAAGCATTGAGGATACTACATCACCTTGTCTCGCCCCTCTGTTTATAAGCATCTTCTCGGTATCTGCGTGCAATCAGATATGCAGCGTAGCTTTTTATATATCGACTCTAAGATGTTGATATATCTCTGATCAACTCTGGCGTTTTTGAAAGACTTGGTTATGGCCCATATTTCTATACTGTCAAAAACTTTCTTAAAGTTTATGAATCCAACTTCCAAGCCATAAAGGTATGTTGTACTCAGTTACTTTCTCTATTAGTGTCTTAACTGTATGTAGATGGTCGACAGTGCTATACCCTTTCCTGAAAACAGCTTGTTCCTCTGGTTGATAGAAGTCCAGCTTGTTCTCAATTCTATTCGTTAGTATTCGAGAAAACAGTTTATACAGCTGTGACAGTAAGCTTATTGGACGGTAGTTCTCTAAATTTTCATTGTCGACGTTTTTATGTATCAGTATTACAACAGCATTTTCCCATCCCTGTGGTATGTCTTCTTCATCAGCGCATCTGTTGAACAGTTTTGCTAGTTCTTTGTTAACTCCGTCACCTCCTTCTTTTAACAATTCTGGGATAACTCCATCTTCTCCTGCAGCTCTACCATTTTTTATTTGCTTTAATGCAATTTTAATTTGCTCTACGTCTATTGGTCTGAGTTTACATTCGTTTGCGTTCAGTCATTGTACTGTCCTCATTCTTTACTGAGGAATATAGTTTTTGGTAGAATTCTCTCGTTCTGCCTAGGAGCTTGTCTCGGTCTGTAATGATTTGACCCTTCTCGTCTTTTAACTTTATGATTTCTTTTTTAGGTTTATTGTTCTTACTAAAGAGTTTAATGCATCTATTCTCAATTAATATTTGTTCTATCATTTCTTCTTTATATTTTCTGATATCCTCTTTTACCATTCCCCTTGCAGTTTTGTTTACTTCTTTGTATTCTGTTGTGTTTCTTTTATCGCCTTTTATTAGTTGTCTTCTTTGTTCTAGCATCTTCTTGATGAATTCAGTTGTTGATTGTTGATTTGAAAGAGCAAGATTTAAGACGCGGTTTTCCAAGCATTTCTAAGCACTGCAGCCATCATTGGCTTATTGTACACCCTAACTACGAATTTTGCCTATCTGGGGTAATTCCAACTTCAGTAGTAATTTTTAACGTGTCACATATCGCAGTGGCACGGAACCTACGGCTTTACTTCTTATCCGACAGAAGGGGCACTTTCAGATTTTTCCCCGCTAGAAAAATCTCGCCGACCTCGGCCAGGTTTGACCCCGCGTCCCTTGGATCTAAAGGCAAACACGCTAGCCACTAGACCACCGAGACCGGCTGGATTCAGTTCGTTTATCTCTTCTTTTTTTCTTGAATCCTGCTATGTCCTGGGCTACCTCCTTCACTGTTGTCACAATTGTTTCGTTTATCCAGCGAATTTCGCAATTTACTTTGATGTTGATTTTGTTGAACGTTTCTTCTATACTTTCTTTATATTTAACTGCATTTTCTTTCAGTTTTATTGTGTTAATTTCCTCGGGCTTTGTATTGTCCTTAATTCTCTTCCTTTCTAGTTTTTGGTTAGTGATGACTTTTGATCTTACTAGGCGGTGGTCAATACCTGTATGGAAATTGCTGATCACATTAACATCTTGCATTCTATAATTTTTAGGGATGAGTTTTTATTTTTATTTTCGCGTAGTCTTATGTTGATGTATATTACTCTTTCTGATATCGATGTTATGTCTTTTACATACGGCATTCTTTTCTGATGTATCAATAGTCCGATTCCTCCATTGCTATCATCATGCTTACCTTTGAAGAAAAGTGTATGACCATCGTGTATTTTATGTAGACCTTCTTTCATTGCGCCGTAAATTTGCCTCCCCCAGAGTCCGTAAGCCTGACTGCTGTGGCAATAACGCCGCGCTAGCCGTGCGTGTTGGCGAGTCATTGGTGGTCTAACTAACTAAGACTGTGTACACAATCTCAGTTATAAACTTTGACGCTGTAATATGAACGTAATGCCATTGTTGACTGTCTCCAGTCTGCACATTTATGGTTACCCTGGTAGTGGGACTCTTACAGGTTACTACCTCCCGGGGCAGGGGAACCTGGAGTTCGCATGGGCCGGGACACTCAATTCCCTGAAGGAAGCGAGGAGAGTTCCTACCCGCTACCCTTCCAGCTACAGCTACACCAGATTAATTCCAAAATTTATTCTTCTTCATTTGCAATTGGCGACCGAAAAATCATATCTTTGCTACACCCCCAAAGGAAATAGTCTATAGGAGTTAAGTCGAACGAACCCGAAGCCATGCGGTGGGCTATCCACCACCAATCCATCTTGGATTATTCTCACTAAACCATCTTTTTGTTCTGCCTTTCCAGTGTGCCAGGTCTCCGTCCATTTGATACCACATATACCTTCTAATCCCTATAGGCACATCGTCTAACAAACCAGGTAAATATTTAATTAAAAAGTTGACAAATTTAAACGACGTAGAGGAATACATAAACCGATTAATCAATTTCCAGTTATTCCAGCTCAAACATTAAAGCTGAGACGCACTTGAAGACTCCGTTCATGTTTTGAATGAGGATTCTCATGAGCCAATTCATGCCTACTATGGGTGTTAAAAACTCAATCTGAAGTAAATGTTGAAGTAAAAACAACGTTCCCAGTTCCTTTTATCTCTGATCTAATCGTCCCATAACATTTACATCTTGATGTCGTATCATAGGATAGTGCTTGAAGTAGAGACGTGCAGCTGCATGGAAATTACCGTGGCATTCACCCAATATTAAGTGTGTTTCACGATATCACCAGTAAAACTACAACAGTACAAAAAACGCTAGAACACTGACAAAATAACGAATGATAACAATACGAAAAATGTAATTATATAGTGTTAGGGTCGGCCATATAGGGGGCATACAAAAAGATATTAAAATTGTAATTACCTAAGGTGGAAGCGCTTCTGCATTTCATTTATGGAATTTCTGAGACAAACAGCGGATGCAATCAAAACTCACTGGCGGCGACAGGTAGGTGACATGCAACAGATAATAAAATACAGAGTTGCTGATCTGAGGATATAAACCATAACCTCGCCTGCGCAATAAATGCGACGCTACTGCTTATATTACCTGAGTTTGCCATTGCAGCTCATATTCACGTATTCACGTATTCATGTATATAATGGTAACACTAATATTGCACCCCACCCCGGCATAGACTATAATCGCATAGCAATCCGTTAGTACAGTGGTTCCCAAACTTTTTTAAAGCGCGACACATTTTGTGGTACTCAATTTCATTCAAAATCAGTGGCTAAACGACCAACTGATCTATTACTAAGTAACGCAATTATACTTGTTCTCCGTTTTCACGATATCCGGGAGAGTGCTCGATGGTACTGAATTAATCTGGAAAATCCAGTTTGCTTTATATAAGCAGCGGACCGCGATGAGATTAGTCATTAGCCATCATTTCAAAATGGTGTGCTGTACTGCTGACTGTGTGTTAAGTGCAATAAATCGATATTTACCTTAAGTACCTTGTTAAAGATGAATAAATTCATTTGAACCTTCCATGTCTGCCAGTGACAAGAATACAAAGAAAAACAGATTGTACAGCGATTAATATCTCAAATACGGTTTTACCGTTATTTCCCAGAAACCCTAGTGCGTACATTGTCGAGAAGTGTTGTCAGAAGAAAGTATGAAGCCGTCAAAGCTATATCGACATTTAAATACCAAATATCCAGACAAAGAAAGAAAAGCCGGTGGAAAGAAAGCTAGACTCCTTCCACAAGGAGAAAGCTAATTTTACATCAGCAACCGCTACTAATGAAAAAGCACTACCTACTATCAAAGTATAGAGTTGCCTTTCGCATTGCAAAAACCAATAAGCCACATACAATTTCTGAAGGTCTGATTTTACTAGCAGCTGTTGGAATGGTGCAAATAATGGTTGGTGAAAAAGAGACTGAAAAGCTGAAAGCAATAACCCTTCCTAATAATACTATTCAAAGAAGAATAACTGACATGACAGACGATATTCGAACACAAGTTGTTGAAAATATTAAGTGCCCGTACTTCTCATTACGGATGGAGGTCAATACCAGCGGAAAATGTTTATTGGACATTTTTATACAAAGTACTAATTAGTACGAGATTGACTGGGCAAAATGCGTTGCTATATGCACCGATGGCACCAAGGCGATGACAGAACATCGATCTGGTCTTATTGTCATATTAAAAGAGTTAATGCCAAATGCTACATCGTTATACTGTTTTTTACATCGATAAGCTCTTGCATCAAAATCTTTAGCTTCTGAAATGGTTTGCATTTTGAAAAATGTGATTAAATTGGTAAATTCCATCAAGGGAAAGGCATTGCAGACTTGTATTTTTCTAAACATTTGAAAATGTTTATACACAAATTTTCTTTATCACACAGAAGTAAGATAGCTTCCGAGGGGTAACGTTTTGAAAAGAGTTTACCAGTTAAAAGATGAGATGAGAAAGCGGAATATGAGAACATATTTTCGAATTTCTTTTGGCTTCTTAGGCTGGCTTTCCTTGCTGACGTTTTCGAACACTTAAACACTATGTATAGCAGTTTACAAGGCCCGCGATATTAACATCATAACAGCCACTGACAACGAATTTATAAAGAAACTTGATTTCTAGTCGACTTCCATTGGAAAAAAATGTTTAATACTTCCAGCGCGTTCAAGAACTCAGGGAAGACTTAGTTAAGGATGATAATATGATAGTAAATTCTAAGCATGTGTTTGCAGATACGCAAGTTAGTTGGCACAATTAAAAGCAACAGCGCATTGACGATTTCCCCAAGAAATTCAAAACAGTTACTACAATCACAGAGGGATACTGAATCCGTTTTTAGACAATTCCGTTGAACAAGCTGAAATTTTGATAAACGTGAAACAAAACTTATTGAAATATCATGTAATGGAATGTTGAAACTAGACTTCTTTCCCAGAGCGTATACCAATTTTGGACCGAAAGAATGCAAGAATACCCTGAGCTTGCGGACAAAGCTATAAAGTGTTTGGTGCCATTTGCTACATCCTATTTGTGCGAATTAAGTTTCTCGTTTCTTGTATTTCCCATTTATTTTTGTTTACTTTGTGAAAGGCAAAAATAAATCCCTATCAAAGGCATTTTTTTATTTTGGAAATCCGCCAGCGACCCCCTTAACTCTTAAAATTCCAAGTACTATTTGGCCTGTCCCACGTCTCGTCTAAACCTTTGCAATCGCTACCAGATATTATTAGTAGAAAGCAGCTACGTATATTTTTATAAATATTCATTTGTTGGGCTAACTTTTAGTAATATTCATATTTAACAAAAACCACAACCTAATAGTAGAAATTCAACAAAACGATTATATTTGACCGTGGCGTTACTTATTTTTGAGGCAGCAAAATCCACTTACATTTGTGTGACATCAATACGTTTGCTTAGGACCAATCATTGTTGCAAGGTATTTTTTTAAATGTCAATAGGAAGAATGCACCACAAATAACTCTTCGGTATCAACAGTAGAAAGTATGTAACAATTAATTCAGCAATAATGTAAAATTGATAATTTTTATCACTTTTTTCAAAAAATAGCGAAATATGGTTAAGTATTTTGGTTGGGAATATCTATGAAACTAGCAAAACAAAGAGCAAATTGTATAAGCATATTTTACTCAGTAGTGCAATGAGAATTCAGTGCGCGTGTTTTTCGCCATTATAATTATACCCTGCAGCATTTCAAGGAAAGTAATGAAGCTAACATGTTTTGTAAATTTTTAAATAATTGGTTTTTGTTTGTAGTAAGTGAAATTGCATTGTTTCGTTAAATTCTCAATCTACTTTATTTTTCAACCAAACTACGAACTTTTCAGATGCAAACTCGAAAGTAAATAATGGTTTTACTGTGTTCCCATTAAGATTTCTCGATAAAACTTTTCACAGTTGTGAATCTAATTATACAAAACTTTATTTTATCAAATGTAATTATACCGATTTTCGGTAGATTACGAAAACATTTCTAGTCTAGGTTTATGTTTATGCGCATATGACAAAAATCTTTGACAAATTTTCATACTGAATAAAAGCATATTTTATATACTTTAAATTTAGAGTAATATATAAATAATTTTTTATTACATTCCTAAGAGAAAACCACACGTTTGGGAGGATAAAGTGCTTGTAATTTAATAGATCATTAACTTCAAAGCTCTTGATATTCAAGCCCCTAAACTTGTATTTTTATAAATCTCTGTACTGTATTACTTATCAGTTTCAAAAATTGATTGACTTAATATGAATGTAACCCATACAAATGATACGTATATCTAAAGCCTTTAACAATCATATAATATAATAATTTTATCATAAATTTTATTTTAAATTGATGATACTTATGTTTTACCAGACAAAACGTTTTAGGCGTAGGTTTTATGTACTTCAGTTCTACAGAAAGTTCGTTCATATAGAAATTTCAAATATAGGCTATTGTTATAATTTTAATTATATAATTTTGTCGTGTGAATTGAAATATCAAGGAAAAACCTACAACCGACTTTTTTTAACAAAATGTCGAAACAATTTCAAACATAGGCGATTGTTCTAATTTTTTTCTGTGTTAGTTGGAATAATACTTTAAATAACTTCTTGTAGGTCCCTAGCACAATACATATAAAGTCAGTCCAGACTTCAAAAAACAATTTTAAAGCAACAATTTTTAGCAAAAAAATTACATAGGATTGCAGAATTCGATTTTTTGAACTGATCGTTTTACATAGAGCTTCTGCTAATCGTTTAGTAACACTGCTATCAGCATCTCCTATCAGGTACACATATTTTAACTTATGCACTTCAGTATTTTTTATAAATTTTAATATTATATCTGCTTCCGTACTTGTAGAGGGTCTACGCTTATTTTTAAAGTTCATATAAATTGGAGGATATCACCTTTTAGTTTTTACACGAGAACACACACAATATTATTTATTTCCAATTCCCAAATGTAATAATTTATCAATTCCTTGTCATAATATTACATCGATACCTGAAGAAGTATTATAATTTACTTTATACGAACGTTTGCTTCATGGTACTCGCCTGCTATAACTTTTATAACAAATCTACCCTTCGAGTCTAACTTTCCTTCTTCAGTAGCTAATTAAGCTTCTTCTTTCCTGCGTATACTATTAATTCCCACTCTGTATTGTGATTGTGTTATGCTAAAATTTTCTAAGTTTAATATAATATATAGGTACGTCATGAGGTCATGACATTGAAAAAGTAACAACGGTTAATTGTCAATACATTTAAATAATTTTTAGGTGATAATATAGGTACATATAGAGCATTGTAATGACTAAAATTGCGCTATGATTGGAAAAGTTAATAGCCTTTAAATTCAATAATGAACAGAAGCTCCTCGTAAGTTAATACACTCCCCTACTCTGGGAGTCATGCTTCGAATGAGGTGATTGATGTTTTCCTATGAAATGGTGTCCCAAGATATCAGAATCTCATTTCTAAGTGGCTGTAAACCCAGCGGGGACACAGGTAATTGACCCAACTTTCTGCATATAATATCCCATACATGTTCAATGGGCGATAAATCAAGTTACCTCGTTGGAACGGTGATATCAGCTTCACGATGGAACTTTGTAGAGACAGCTTCGCTATGGGGTCTGTCATTATCAAGCTGGAAATAGAGACATCAAGTTCCTGGAAGTAGGGCAATGTGACAGGTTCCAAGATATTGGGAATGTATCGCATGTATCACTGGGCATTCATGTTTCCTTCCAGGAATACTAGAGAGGACCTACTTCCATGTGCTATAGCACCTCAAACCATAAGTCCTCGGGTAAGCGCTGCTTCGCGT
>JABXWE010045681.1:0-17094 GCA_014611495.1 Limonius californicus
GGGCAAACGGTACATTTTGGTATATGACAAAGTTGGGTCCAATCGACTTCTTTTGACCTCTAGAATACGTGGTAGCTCTATGTCCCAGGAGTTTTGGGACACCCTGTATACTCCTGCACTATATTTAACATGTAGTAGCAACATATTCAAACCTTTGATTTAAAAAAAACTATATAAAGTTTTGATAAGGTCCTGTCCAATGCTAGTACGTTGTGCAAAGTGAGCAATATTTTGCAAGAAGAAGATAATAGGTATAGGGGACTCACACCCCTTTTCACCAAAGATTACGAGCTTTAGAACACAGTAAAACCACAAATTGATGGTTTACCTATAGTGTTGATTGTTTATCTTATGACAAATATTAAAACACCCCAAATGTTCTCTGGCAGATAAAATAATATGTAAATTCAACTTTTCAAAGTTCATAAAAAGAACAAACTTCCTGGATATTTTTAATAACGAACTTATTAAAATGTTTGCATTTTGTGAGCCCTGCAAGTCTGATATGTACTAATCTGCACAGTTTTCAAAGTTAAAGCTCGTTGTTGAATATCTAGGAAGATAAAAATATGTATGTAAAAATCCCCGAGTTACAACATAGATACTGATATAAATTCCAGATTAAATAAAATTTTATAATGCTGGTAGTAAACTAAAGGATTATCTTGGTACTCCGAACTTAGCAACAATATGGTAACTAAAAATATATTGAATAACTAGATACATCAAATGCTCTATGCAAAAATATTCTTATTTTACAAATGTTAAAGAGACTGTTACAAAAAATGGCTAGTATCTTGAAAATGATAACTAGAGAGAGAATGTCATAGACCTTTATTAAATAACTACATAACAAGCGTAGAATAGAAACAACACCTATTATTGCCGATTAGTTGAGGCACAGGTTGCAAATACCGAATAAGAAATGGCCCTTTCATTTTACAATTAAAATTGACCACTCTTAAAGCACACAAGTATCTGGAAACTATAGGTTGCAATTATCTACTTCGATTATAATAGAATTACGTTTTTCCTTAGAATTAACAACAATGCTATGCCTACTCTACATGCAACTGCAATTAAATACAAACACACAATTTACAAATTGCACTAAAAAAAATTGGCTATTTCACCGAGGATATAAAAAAAAAGTTACAAAACACTAGTCCTTGTGTTGTTATTTCCATTTTTATAATTACATCACTTGTTAAGAGGTATATCAACGATTTTTAACAAACAGCAGTGCAAGCAAATAAGTTCTTGTTTTTCTAAAATCCTACTATTTCCTCTTCCTTCTATCTGCTTCCAGTGCTCTCAATTTCCTTGACCAAATGATACCATTTAATTTTTCACCAAACACATACAAAGCTAGTGCTAATCCGAGTAAAGAAAGGAAGAACACAATTCGAAGTGGTAAATTCAACACCTCCAGTACTGGATAAACCCAAAATCCTGAGTAGGAGTGAATGATGTGAATCCATACCAAATAAATCACCATAAAGACAGACAGTACACCAACACCCACTTTTCGCGAAGGATATTTGCGGAATGACGTTGCCACTTCAATCAAAATAAATATCATTATGTTTGTGTGCATGACGTGGTTTAGCCATACGGGGAAAAATTCATCTAAGGCTTTCGGAAAGACTAGTTCTCTGTCCACTGCATAGAGGGCCCAGAATGTTATGCCGACAAACATCGACAGTGGAAAGGCCAAACATGTTAGAAGCTGCAACAAAATAGCTATATGAGCAGTGCATTATATTTTAGTTGTTAAATAAACTTACCCCATCTTTAAGTTTTCTTATCAAAGGTTTCCCATAGATAATGTCTTCATTAGAACCTATCACATCATTCAGTGTACAGACTGTGAAAAAAGTGGCTTGTAGAAGCTGAAATTCAAATTTAATAATTAATTTACACGTAAATTCATAGAAAAATTAACAACAATTTGTTTGTGTTTATTTTAATCAGCTACAAGAAAGGTGAGGTTATGTCACAGCAACTAACCCCGTCCCAAAAGGTTAAAAATTTCAGTTTTCCGCTCTTCCCGAACGAACGTCCCATGGGATGCACTTCCGCTGGAACCTTTACATAATTCCAGTCATAATAACATCCAAACCAGAAATGGGCAGCAGCTAAAAAATGCAGAACCGTTCTTACAGAAGGCATCTTCGCGATTGAAATTTAACGCTCCTGGGGCGAACTTTGAACGCTAAAGATCTGACGGTAACGGATCTGGATAAAAATACATTATTTCTAACTATTTATATTTAAAATTGACGCGCATAGATAACGCATTTAGGGTTATCACATTTTGACATTTCAAAAATACACGGATATTTATTATTTATAACACTGGTGCCGCCATCTAACCGCAGAGTATAACTACATTACATAGATATCTGTATTACCGAATTTGGAGTTTCAAGTCTTTTTGCCGCCAGTAGATAAACTACTTTGGAATTCATTCAATTATGAAACAATTAAAATAAACGGTTGTTCGGCGATGGAAGCAAGCAGTTAGTTCGGCCGTTAAATAGATTATACTGACAAACGTTAATTGCGCAAATAGTTTAATTCAAGGTTAAATACAACATTGGACTGTTTTGGTAAAATTTAAATGTTGAAACGAATTTAAAAAGTACTTACAGCAGTCCTGCAAGGACAGGCAACAACTAACAATCATGCTTTGTAATTACGTAATATTTACTGATAGCGTGACGATGTATGCGCTCATTAAAATAAACACACACGCATTTCCGTATTTATTTGAATACGCTCAGATGTAACATACATATACTACCTACCATATTCCAAATCGTCAAAAATTTTAGACGCCCTTTGAAAAATTGTATGTCCTTTGGATGCGCGAATGATTTCAAATTCACATAGTTTTGGTCGTACCATATAACAAACACGTAATACACTGCCACAACAAAATGTAGTGCCTGTAGCCACATTTTTAGAAAAAATAATATGGTTTTGCTTCAATTAAACCGACACGTTGCTCGTTTGTAAACGTCCGGCTGGAAACTAGCAATCAGCTGTACAGGCAGAAGAGATATACACGGCTTTCTCTATATCAGATTACTTGAAAGTTGTCTCTTTTTAGGCCTCGTTTATCGTGCGGTTGTCGAGCTGTTCAAGTATTGGAAAAAGAAAAAAAGGCTATTGTAAGGTACCTCCAACGCGAAACAGAGGTAAAATATAGAGATAATAGTTGATTGCACACGTGAAAAATTATAATCATAAGTTAATGTGAAGCGGAATCGACCTTTGGTCGGTTACATAATATAGCAAGTCATGGTTTCGAGCCGCAATGTACGTTCGTTGATATAGTTTATAAACAATTAACGACAGCATTTTTATTTATATCGCATGTGGTGAACAATATAAACCAATCGAGATTAAAACCGCATGGAAGCAGTTGCTATTATCTACTTGTCAGCTCTTTGCATTCTAAAATGTTTGACTAAGTATAAAAATATCCTAACCGACTACCGAAAAAAAAAACAAGGATCTTCATAATGAGAGATTTCAACTCCAGAATTGGGAAAATTGCTATCTCTGACATAATGCAAAAGTTCAGTGAAAATGTAAAAAACGATAAACAATCACAATAACACATTTTATACACACAAAAATGGCAATACACTATACCTTGGGGCAAAACAAGACACCAAAACTCAACAATTGATTATATCATCACCAAAAGGAAATTCAACACAATCAAATACTATACGTAAGAACACTAACGTCTGCAAATGTAGAAACGGATGATGGACTAGTCGTATGCAAATACCGCTTCAAGGCTAACCTCCAAAAAAGAAAACCTCATCTAGAACACTAAGAAATTCATTATAGAGTCATTTCAGAATGATAGTACAAATACCCTACATAAGAAACGTTTACAAGAAACAAAATCATTTTTTAATTCAATAATAGAGAATGACCATGTAGACAAAACATGGGAGCAAATAAAATCATATATGACCTACAATGCAAATAAAGCACTCGGCATTAGGAAATACCAGTGGTAGAAAATAAGTCATGGTTCACAGTACAAATACATAAAAAAAACAGAAGACTACAAAACAAGGTAGTGAGGATCAGGGCGAATGAAGCAATAACAATAAAACATATGTACTAGGAAAAATTCTTTGTTCAAATGGAAAACGAGGACAGAAACAGTTTTGGAATGTACTAAGAAACAGGAAAAACGCAGTTAACGAAGAAATACAAATGCATACAGATACATCAGAGATAATCCAAGAGGGGGGGGGGGGGCGTTCATTCTGCCCATTCGCCGAATTGGCTTAGAAGCACTGTTGGTGAAAATAGGTTAAATGGGTTAGCCATGGTTATTATTCATCGTCAATGGGTTTTCGCAAACAAGGAACAATAATTAGTGGAAGCTGTAGTTAGAAAATTTGCAAGCAATCCTCGCAAACTACTGTTCAATAATTTTATTAATGAATAGTGTTTTTCTTCTGTAATTGAGTATTATTCCATCCCCCCCATGGAAGAACTTGGCTTCAGAAAGCTGCCCCCTTCCGTTTTGAGCTGGATACGCCCTTGACCAAAGAAGTGGTTATCCTACATGCAGTACTTACATAAAAACCAGCAAAATATCATAGAAGACCATCTTGTGGATATAAACCCGGAGGACCTCTTACACGAAGGGAGCATAACACAAGAAGAATCAATAACAAAACTAAAAATTAGACAAATTTTTATAACCTGACATCATAAACAAAAAGCTTAAATATAGAGGCCCTGAATAGAAATAAGCTCTAAAAAACATTATTTCAAAAAATTATTTCAACCCGAAGCATGGAAACGAAGCATAGCGACACCGATTTTTAAGAAAGGTAATAAGAATGACCCCCGACGAAAACAAGGTTCTAGGCAAAATAGAACGACAATATTCATCTTATAGCAGATCGTGGAAAATTTATTAGAATTTAATAAACCTTTGTACCTTTGTCTAGTTAATCTCACAAAGGTCTTTGAGAGAGCACACCTGTCTGACGTACTATCAATACTCCTACATCATCTTGTTCTTCTAATACCACATTTGTCGTATCATGACAGTGGCGTAATAAATGCACTGGAATACGCATGTTAGCTGTACTACTACAAAGTTACATGAAAGTTATAGAATATCTCAATAAAAATAATGACACCCGTATAACCACATGGCAGGGTCTATCTGAAGAAGTCCTTAAAATGACAGGAATCCAATGGAGCAACTCTATTCAACATAATAATGGCTGAAATAATAATAAATACACAGTATCAACGAAGTTTAAGGAAGATATGGAATGAAGTAAAAAGCGTTAAAAATACTACGCTACTCCGATGTTGCGGTATTAATGGCGGAAAACGAAGACTACTTTGCAGGGACAACTATATCAGCAGAAAAGTTTAACATACTGATATCAGCAGAGAAGACCGAGTTAAGTCAATTGTTATATCGAGAGATGCTATCAAATGCAAAATGGCAGCAAATGACCAATCCATGCTATGTAGTTATCTGGGAGTTACGATATTCAACTGTAAACATTTACACCAAGAGGTTTGAACCCAAGCAAATAAAGACTCAAGAATATCGGAATACTTGAGGGATCTCATATGGAAAAATAAGTATATGTCCACAAAAGGCAAAGCCCACATCTACAAAACCATCGTGAGACTAGTGCTAACCTATGCATATCAGGCCTAAGCAGAATCCTTAAAACCTCAAAAACAAAAACATACAGCAAACTCCTTCCCTCCCTTAAGTTCTTATATCTTGTCAGATGGGTGGTGGCACTTACTTATTGTCTTCAAGATTTCTTATCGCTTTTCTTATTGCTTCTCGTCATATCTGTCTATTGTTTGAAGTTCTAACAGCCCGCTCGCCATTTATATTCAGCACTGACTCGATCGTGTTGATCCAGCGAGTTGGTAATCTTCCTCGTCTGCGTTTTCCATTTGCCTTTCCTTGTACTAGGAGTTACTCTGAATTATTTCCTAGTGTAATATGTCCGAAACAATTTAATATTCAGCTGTAAATGACTTGATTTACTTAAGAATTGAGACGGTGGTTTATCGTGCCGTCCAGGACACGCGAAACATTCTCCGCCAAACGCACATTTCAAAGGCGTCTATCCGTCGTCGATCTGCTGTAGGGATACTCCAGGTTTCAGAAGAGTACTGGAAAACTGATAGAACAAAGGTCTATACAATATTCAATTTTGTATTTTCCATTATATGCGGGCTTTTCCATATTTTGGTCAATTGTGTCATAGCTGCTTCACCTAGTTGTATTCTGTGGCCAATTTCATGTTCACAACTTCCATCATTAGAGATAAGTGCTCCTAAATATAAAAATCTATCAACACTTTCATAATCCTAAATTCGGGGTATGATGGGATTGTTCTCGTTTTCTCTATCTATTATCATGATCTTGATTTTTGATGACCTAGTACATAAACCGTATTCTGCGCTAACTTGCTGTAGTTTGTCTATAGAAGATGTTAGTTAATCCTATGATTTCGTTATTTATACAATGTCATCTGCGTAGCGCAAGTTTGGACAGAGGGATACAGAAATAAAAACTTTGTGAACTGTTAAGGAAGTACGCTAAGGAATTAAGTGAGAAGCGCTTCAATATGAGAGGAACTTGAAGTACAAGACGTGGTAAGATTTACAGGAGAGAGACGCCGACATTGGAGGGACCATGTTGATAGAATGAACGAAGATCGCTAGACAGAAGATGAAAGACCAAACACAAGAAGACCCTGGTTGATCATCTAAAAGATGGCAGGAAAGTTGAATCTCGCATCTCCACAGATTTAGTGAAACAGAAAAATATGATTAAGTCTTAAATCATAGAAAAAAAATGAAGAAGAAGAAATGTAACGAATCCTTTTGTAATTTAGGAATAAAAAATTGTAATGTTATGTACAAAGGCAGATTAGTAGGTAGCAATGGCAGATACACCCGGTCCTTATACACATACATATCTCCGTAGAACGAAATAACATGATGCGAGGTCGGGGGAGCGTACAGAACGCCGGAAGAAAGGTATGTCCTGCGGAACGGCACGTCCTATCCACCAGGAGGATCAACATCGTCCAATCATTCTCGCACGCCGAAAATAAAATGTGGGGGAGCACCTTCTCGTTGTTTCTAGTTCTCGGTTGGCTCGGCTCACAGATTTCTGAGGAGTTCGTAACTGTTTCGAACTGCCGATACCATCGGCGAATACCATTGTCAGACCGGGGATCTTTTGTAAATTTACGTCGAAAGGCCCTCTGTACAGAAGCTATGGAACCGAGCATCGCAAGCCGCAAGATACAAAAGGCGTTATGCTCAGGAGTCGTCATAGTGTACACGCGGCAAACACGAAAAATAACTTCGGGCGTTGGACATTTAAACTTTCACAGTTGCACTTTCATGGCATGTAAGATTCATACATCCACATAGCCATACCGATCATATGAAATTCCGACAGTCATTTAGGAAAAGGGTATAAATAAAATTACAAAAAATATTCGTTACGTGAAATATTGTTTAACGTTAACAATATATAATGACTACCAATAAACATTTTATTCAATATCATTCGGAAAGACTAGAGAATTACACTGCAAATGAGGAAAATAATTACTAGACAGAAATTCCGTTCAGGCGGTAACGCTGCACCTCCGTACGTACACTCGTATTTCTAATTGCTTTCACTTTATATTGTTTTTTTCATTCTTATCACCATCCTCCTTTGTACCGTTTGCGCAGTGTCGAGGCCGTGTGAGACAAAGTTAAGCTAGTTTGTGCTATGCGCAACAGGGCGCGACTCTGTAGGTTACCGTGTTGGTGCGAATGTTTTTGTTTATGGTCTTGTTACTCCTCTAATGCGACCGTAATACGAGGAGTGCCATTAATTTGATTCCCAATGGTAAATGGAGATCGGGACCCAGTACCGACTACCCGGGGAATTAGAAAAACGTCCGACCCTGGAGAGATCCGAACCGGGAAGCGTTTGGACTATTACATCCAAAGCTTGGTTCCTCTACCACTGAGCCATCCATCCCCGCCACTCACTGTATATTGTACCATAGCAAAATAAAAAAAAAGTATCATGTGGTTATGAATGCGTATTACAGGTACCCACAAGCGCGATGTTTAAAAGAAAATGTAGAGTGACGGATGGAAAAAATCAAACGTGGGCCATTTGTCTATTTTTTATTGCCTTAATAGAAATAAGGTTACAAGAAACTTCTTGTAGGTATCTATATCAGTTCATACAGTCAGTACATCCTATCGTGCCAATTTAAAGAAGAAAAAAAAACGATACATGCAGGCCCACGCTTAAGATCAATTTTTAATACACATTGCGTAAATTACAGCCGTTGTGCTTGAAATTATTCTGGGTCCGAATGAGCAGATGTTTTACTGCGATGGTAATAAAAATTACTAAAACGCAAATTCCACTGGCTATTTCTAATGTTAAAAACACTGATCTTATTTTTTTAGATTTAATATAAAAGCAACAATCGAATTGTTAATCTGTATTTATTTAATTTGAAATTTTGCAGCGTAACTTTGTTAGAGAAACACAGAAAACTTTTATCTTTTAATGAATCCTATTTACAACGTTTCACTTAATTAGTAATAGTAATTTTTTGATAGTGGAAAATACGGTAACCACATGGTAAATATGGTTGTAAACATGTACTTACAACTATTAAACTATCCACTAGTACCTATATGCAAAATAAAAATGTTATAATTAATTTTTGCGTTATAATTCAAATCAAATATAATTTTTACATGCATCTGCTCAAATGATCTACATCACAGTTTCTTAATCGGATTTTAACATTGGAACTGAAACTATACGAGACCAAATCAAATTTTAGATTATCCGTTGTTAAATTGGTTTTGTGATCATTAAATACATGTTTATACACTGAAAACATGTGCTCAACTTGGCAAGACGTAATCAGCGTGTAAATAAATTAGCATACAAAATAAAGACCTGAATTAATTAAAAATTCATTAAAGTGAATGCCTCTCAAACTATTGCTCACTGCTTTAATTTAGTAAATCCTTCATTTGTCTTTAACGTAGCGTCAAATGTTAATTAAGTTGTTAACCTGTACGGCCACCAATTCGACTAATTTTAGTTTTAAATGCACCAGTTATATTGATACTTTCTTCTGAAGAAAGTCCTCTTATATCGTGGTTTTGTTTTTATAAAGTAATACCAGCAAAGATGTGTGTTAGTGAACTTATTTGATCAGTTTTACTACCAACAAGAAATTACATAAATATTATCTGACTTATATCATGATTCAACTTAAAATGCTTTCTACTTAACCTTAAAATTGTTTGTTCCGTTTGTATGAGTCGTTCACCAACGATTCCCTAATATCCTTATCCACACACATCGCATTACCAATACAATAATGCAGTTCTAATGATCATTTGTAGGAGTATAAATACTCCATGGAGTTAACATTCTTTATCAGTTGGACTATAGCAATTAGTTTGTGTCCATACAAATTTGTTACATATATAACAACATAAAAAACCGAAACAATACTTTATTGATAAAATTATCGATGAAGTAGAACAAGTTCTGCGACTTCCTTCGTGTCATTGCCAATTTAATGCGATTGAGAATATATGGGGCATATGCAGAAACTATTAGGACGCGTGTATTGGGAGAGACTTATGTGGCGATGCAAACGTAATTTCCATGTGGAATGATAAATTATCAGTTGAGACGCCTAAAGTGTGGCAAAACACCGTTGAACAAGCTGAAAAAATAATTCAAGAGTGGTGGGAACGTGAACGTGTGATTGAAGAAATAAATCCAATTGTAATTATTTTAGTTCTAGATTCAGTCTCCGATTACACTGATTATAACGATGATTATAATATATAACTGTTTATTAGCCTGATTTATTAAACACTTATTGTTGAAATTTAAAACTATTACTCAAACATTTTTTTTCCTGTAACATAGTATACTACTATTATTACTATTCAACATTACAGGTTACAAAGGCCATAATTCAGTACATACGAATTCGTAACAAATTTATAACAAGTAGGTACGTAACACTAAATTTATAAAACATATATTTCTGCTAAAATTAAGTTTGAATTTTAATCCAATTTGCGGTCAAAATGTGCTCCTTTGGAATATAAGTACAAAGGTCCTGGTGTATACCTGTCTCGCTTCTATGCATTACTTAAATAGTAAATACGAGCCCTCCTATAGTTCCCTTCAAGCTATACCGTTATTGCTTTACCGAAAAGTGCCTGGCAATTCGTCGTAAACATTTAACATATATTTCTATTTTCTTGGCGATATACTTTGATGTACTGACGACACTGGTAGTGCCATGCTTGTAATCTGTTTATTTCCATAATAACTTGACGCTTGTTTATAGTTTTATGTTTAAATCCCATAAGTTTAATAATTCCTAGAAATGTACTTTCGGAACACTTTATTGCAGTAAAATCTTTATTTAATCTTCGAAGTAATAATTTTACCTTAAGCAAGCAGTTTTCCCGTACATTTAATATATTTTTCGCCAAATTCAATGTTCGCTATAAGTCCACAGTGTCCATATTTTAAAATAAAGTATAAGTAAAATCATCCACAACTGCTTGGCGCTGTTAATTCTTAAGTTTAATGTCATTATTGTTATTATGCTATTAAGGTGTGATAGTCCAACCTTTTTATCTAGGGGTTGGAATGCTCTGGATAGTCATGTCCAGCGTTCGTGTTTAAGACTGAAGAAACTATACAAAGGTAGTGGTTAAACAATTTATTATTTATATTTGCATTAGTTAATTACATGCAGATATACACACACAATATAGAATGTACTTATTTATTACTGAAAGTAATTAATATTGTTTATTTACAATTAAATAAAATTAATCTTCAAGTTTAACATAATTTTCTTACCAAACTTAATACCTTATTTACCTATACAACAGGATGAAAAGAATATAAATATTAACAGGTCGAAAGCACTTAATACAGGAATGTTATTAGTACAATTACATTAATAATCAAATAACGGAGTTTATGGGCCCCGCGTGGTATGCAACCCAAATTGCATGCAAACAAGATCTAGGGAAATATAAATTTTACGACAGCACGTGGAAATCAATTAGGTTAGTTTTGCACACCCGGTGTTCCTGAAATAAACTAATTAGCAGATTTTGTGTAATCGAAATTTACATATGCGGGCAATTGTTGCTGGTTTAAGCGAGCTGCACTCCATCTGCTATCGGCCGCCTACGGCCCGAATCTCAGTGTTTCGGAGTGAATGAAATCAACTTACGGAATTATAACCTGGAAGTTTTCGGCTACGTCCACCTGCAGGTCACTCGACTGGGCCAACAAATGAGTGTAATTAGGTAAGCGTATTTTAGCTCATACACTCCCTTAATTACTCTTCGTACCACTGTAATAAATTAGGAAAAATATGGGATTTACCGTAGGATTGGTGATAGGGCTGAGTCGGATATTAACAGGATTCTTTTTAAAGCTAAAGGCTACAAAACCCTACGTATAAATTCGCTAGCTCCGTTGAAAATGGGAAAACAACCCCTAAGCTATTGAGAAAACGAATTATACCTTTAATAATCTTTCCTGAAGTTTAAGTAAGCAATAAAAAGTAGGGATATGACCCAAGTTTCTATTTCAAAACAAACTTTTCGACTGCTCCTATATACAGCGTAATTTCACAGGGAAAATAACCCAAGTGATTTACGCGTGCTATATTTCCACACTTCGCTGACAACAATTCGTAGTTCGAATCGAAAAAGGGCAATATGACCCATAAGCAACTGAGCGAACGAATGTTATACGGGCGGGCTTGACTTTACAAACAAACTGTAATTGACTGGGATTAAAAATCGTTACTTTAACTGGAACAGGTATTTTAACTGGACTGGATTTTTGGTAACAGGTAATTTACACGGCGTCTGACTGGATCTCGGTTGAAGTTCTTCCTTGACTGGATCTCGGACTCAAGTTGTTCGTTTTGGGAGCTGGGGTTCGTCTTTATACCTTCCATTCCCATTCTAAAATGTTGTTAATAATTTTTATGTTGGCGGGGAGACCTACTGATAATAGATACAAGGTGGGAGACGGGTACCAATTCTGAATGCCAGCGCCTTTATGTTGCACTACGCGGTCACAAAATTTAATTTAAAATTTATTGATACCGTGCACTGAACACTTCGTTACAAAGGCAGGCACTAAGGCAACGATCTAATCTAATCTCTAAAATGTAACTTGTTACTCACGCAAGCTAATTAAGGAAGCTAATTTTGATACATAAAAATAGTTCAACTAAACAGCGTAATATTAAATAAGGAATTAAAACAGAGAGTTTAAACTTGTTGCTTGAGTCACAACCCCTAGGTAACCTCAGCCTCTTGGCAATGTGTAAATTTACCTGAATGCGGCCTGTACTAAGACGAGTTACAAGTAGCTAGTGAATCTTTTTTCTACAAGTACCTACCATTTTAAAGCGGACAGCGGTATAATTTGAAGTAGACTATAATAGTTTACGTTCTATGTTGAGATACACTATGACTATGACTAGAACCAGTACATATCGAAGAAATTTATCTGCGCTAATCCGGTAGCTAGATAAACCTTTGAGACACACTATACCTACATCTCTCAACCTGTGGGTCGTGACTCCTTCGCGGGACGGGAAATAACTAAAGAGGGGACGCGGAAAGCTCTCGAGTTTAGTGCAGAAAATTCATCACCAACAACGGCCCAAAATTTAAACAGCGTTTAGATCCAAACTGTCTTTTGATTTCGCCGCTTAATGTAAGGTCTGTAAATTGTTTCTCTTCTTCAATTGAGAAACCTTCAAGTACAATTTGAAATAGGTCTCCAATCCAATCGTAGATTGCAATTAAGTTGTCGTCGATTATAAAATAGTTTCTAAAAATTCTTGGTCAACATTGTTAAATGATCATCAATAGTTGCAAATAAAACTTTGATTTGTTACTCTTCTGTCTTGCAGGTTTTGATAATGTCATTCACATTTGTAAACATTTTTCATTTTTGTTGCTTTAACTTTTTGTTCCATAACTATAGTTTTTTACAAAAATCAAAAAACATATGTGTATTTTTTCCCGGAGTTGTAGGTTTAATATATTCAGTTTCTCGAATATGTTACCAATTTCATCACAAATAATCGGTCTCTAAATTTCTCTGCTTCTCCATGATTTCCTCTTTAAAGAAGATGGTTATGTCGTCTCTTCATTTGTAAACACGTTGAAATCATTTTTCCCGTGATAACCATCTTGTCTCGCAACAAACGCTGAATATTCGGCGCCAGTCATGCCTTAGCAGAGTTCAGAAAACAGTCTTGAATTTAAGGGTCTCATTTTCACATAATTCACCACGATTATAACTGCCAAAACAGTATAGACCAGGACTCATTTCCTTTGCAGCAAGAGATCCTGTATGAATCATGCAATGTATTCACATACATTGTGCGAATTGGGATTGCGGACTTTTAAATCTTCCACATATAACTCGAGCAGCATCAGTGCAAATTCCAACATAATATTTCCACTGTATGTTTGCCTTCCATATAAAATCATCCAATATTTTGAACATTCAGGTGCCATGGCTCTTCTTTCTATTGGTTTACAAAACAATAGTTCTTGAACTGCTGATAATCCGTCTCGAACATAAGCAATTAAATGACAATCCCTGCTAGTTGTTGCATCGTCAAGCTGGATGGAGAATAATTGGTCACGGAGCTTAGACAAACGTTGTTGCTGCATATCTTTACATATTATAACACCAATTCGCCGAGCAAAAGTATCAATTGATAGAGGTATGCAACTGTAGTTGTTTAGTAAACAATTTACTCCAAGCATAGTGTGAAGCTTTTGCCTTCTCCTTCTCGAGCCACCTCTTCTCAAGGAAGCGCTTCAGCTCCGTTTCTGTTTTTGAAAGTACGCGCCTAGGTTTTTATATGCAGCTCTGTAAGAAACTAGTAAAGTTTTTTCATTTACAGACACAGCTTTTTCAATGCTAATTGTTTGCTTCGATGTAGGTATTTAAATGTGTATGACTAAAAGTTTCAAGTTAAAGTTTCTTTTTGCTTTACTAACTCTTATGGTTTTGTCAGTGTCTTCACGCAAACACTGCAAGGAAATAAAGTAGAGGGGGGGGGCACAGAAACGAATATTGAAAAATGGGGCACACATGAAAGAAGGTTGGAAACGCTAATCTACGAGCTTATAAAAATTCTAGGACAACGAAACGATCCCGTAGGTTGGAAAATGACAACCCCAAACCCGATGCACAAGAAGGGTGGCCTAATTGAATGCCGTATCTATCGAGGCAAGTTCAATATTTATTACCTGAAATTTGTTTGAAGTAAAATTCCTCGTACTTGTAGTTCAAATGTAACGTTTACCGCCAACTTCCGAGGCTCTGTATTAGCATTAGTATTAAAAATAATCAAATTTCTTACTTACTTCCTCTTCTTTATAGGTCATTGACCTGTTCTACATCGTTTTTAAGCCTTTTGTGATGCGGACGTCCAACTGTCCTTCCCCCTTTTTGGTGGTCGTGGTCGTTTTCCGACATTTTTTGTAAGTGTTCATGCCACTTCCTTCTTCATTTTCTTCTCCATCTTACTATGTCTTCTACAATGCATTGATCTCGTATTATATTGTTGTTTATCCTATCTGCTAATCTTTTTCACGTTATTGTTCGTTGTACTTTCATTTCGTTTGTTCGTAATAATTATTTGGTTTTCTTAGTGTCTGCGCATGTTTTTATGCTGTAAGCCATTATTGGTCTTACGCAAACTTTGTATATCCTTGTTTTTGCTTCAATACTGAGATCTTTATTTTTCCAGACGACATCTCTAAGAGCCCCTAATATTGCTGCCGCTTTATTTGTTTGTATTTTGACTTCTTCCACTATATCTCCGTAGCTGGTTATTAATACTCCAAGGTATGGGTATTTCATTATTTGTTCTATTATTTTTTCACTGGTTTCTAATTTACACCTGAATAGCTCTTTGGAAACTGTCAGGCACTTTGTTTTGTCGGCGTTTATCATCATATTAAATCTATCTGCGGTTTGTGTAAACTTGTTCAATAGCCTTTGTAATCCGTCCTCCGACTGTGTTATTAGCACTACATCGTCTGCATTACCTAATATTTTGATGGTTTTATTTCCTAGTGTGTATTTTTTACCTATTTCACTTCTATTATTTTGTCCATAATTACACAAAATAGCAGGGAGCTCAGACAGTCCCATGTTTATTTCTATTTCATTTGTTAATTCGTTGTCATTCCTTATTTTTGTAGTGTTTCCAGTGTTCAATTCATAGATTAGTCGTGATATTCGGCACTGGATGTTCGAATCGTGTATGGTTGTTATTACGTCTTTAAGCTTGAGTCTATCGAAGGCCTTAGTGTACAAACACAGTGGAAGCAGATTTCCGCTTACCGGCAACCAGCGCCGAGTCGCGCTTATACGCTTCCAAAATATATGCATGTTTTTAAATTGACAAGTACACAGTTAAAGCAGGTCGACGCCGGTACCCAGCGGTAACCAGCGTTCTCGCTTTTACCGGAATGACAATTTAGTTTATTTCTGCTTTAGTACGCGCTGGTTTAGTGGTTGTACCATGGATAAAGAGTCGAGGTTTTTGAAAAGCCCCCTATTTGGGACAAGAGGGAGAATTTGCATTGCAACCGGAATGTGATTGATAAATATTGGGAGGGAAATAAGCACTCAAATGAAAGAAAATGTTAAGTATTTACAGTATTTATTTATAAAACTTATGGTTGACCAAAACGTAGGTAATTTTTTATTAAGGGTTTTAGGTGTACGATAAAGGATTTTGAGAAAAATACGTAACAAAAATATCGCGAATATTTCAAGCATCAATGTTGGAAATAGAAAGATGCAAAGTGGATTATCTCGAAAGTAAAGTCAAAAGAAGCTCTTCTGGCGATCAAGATGACGAACATCTTTCATTTTTCAAAAGTTTGCTGCCGCACGTGAGGAAAATACCTGAAAACAGAATACTATCTTTTCGTTGACGTGTACAGGAATTAGTGGATCAATTTTCCTACCAACGTTACACTTTTCCTCGTCCATTATCTTCTACATCACCTCATTCTAGTTCGCATTCTCCTGGTTATCACAATATAGATCAAAAAGCCCATACATTCGTTTCCTTAAGCCAACTAAACACTTCTCCTTGTCCATTATCTTCTACATCATTCCATTCCAGTGCGCCCTCTCCTGGTTATCAGAATGCCTATTCTTCCGTTCCCTTAAGCCAACAATCAACCACGTCCCAAAAAAAGTCATCTTGCTAATGTTCCTAGACCCTTTAATAGTAACCAACAACAAAATATCACTTACAATAATACTACAGATTTATCTTTTCTATTGCCGAATGATACTATTTGTCCATAGCGTTAATTTCATAAATTGTACATTATGAGCAAATTATGAATAAAAGTAATTCGGAAAAATAGGCTGCTTATGTAGATTACACCAGTTTTTGGTTAAACGATATTTCAATTTCTTTAAAATATAATTAAAAATCTCTTGGGTCATTCTCGTATATTGGAAGAATCGTTCGTTATCTTTTTTTAAATTTTGAAATAGATGATGATATTCTCCATAAATTATTCATTCGCGATTAAGAGAATGTATATCAACTTTCTTTCTTTTCAATTTAGTAAAAACAGAATCCAAAGCAATCAGATCATCATCAGAACACGACATTTTGTTAGAAGTTGTAGACGCAAGTGGCAGATTTGAACGATTTTTCTCGCTTTTACCGGTATTCACTCTGTACCATCTAGGCGCGAGAAAACGGCGCAAATCGGCGCTTTTTTCCGGTAAGCAGAAACCTGCTTCCACTGTGTTTGTACACTTAGTCAAGTCAATGAAGCAGACAAATTCCGGTGTTTGATATTCTATTACTATTTCTCGGATTTGTCGTAATGCAAAGACGGCGCCAGTGGTCGACCCATTTTGGCTGAAGCCTTGTTGTTCAT
>JABXWE010045684.1:0-14730 GCA_014611495.1 Limonius californicus
AAATGGACAGAATTAATAGTCATTTGTGAAAAATCGAAGAGATCCTGTGTGTCGAGAAAAGCGGAATTATCTGTAGTGCAGCGAACGAGTACAACAGGTGTAAATCGAGATACGAGATCACAGGTGTGTCAATTCTTTTAACATTCAATTTTTACATATAATTTTGAGGATACGAGGGATTCCGGAAAAATTTTAGTTTAATAGCAAGAAATCATAGTAAAACGTGTAATTGTATATTTAAACTGGTAACAAGACTAAGTACACTTTAATTAGTGAATGTTTAACCTCAATTAACTTTGTATTTTGTAAATATTGGTGATAATTTTCGTTGACATTTTGGAAATAATTGTTAAATGGTCAACAGTATAATTAAATTTTCATTTATTGTTTGAAACTCGGTTAGAAAGGGGGAATAGTGCGGAAGTTTAAATCTTGATTAATAGAGAGACGAACCATTACCTTTATAGCGGCAATTTTAATTCTGGGTATTTAATTCGCGAGGCCTCGAGGAATCTAAAAATACTTAGCGGGTTGATCGTGAATGTCATTAAGATTGGAAGCGAAATAAATGCTTCGTAGTCTGAATATAATTTCGCATTATTGCGTTCCCGATATATTAACAATCATGGTTTTTTATTTGTTTACCGGAAGGTACTGTTAGCCATGATTGGTTAAATACTGTTATACAGTGTGTCCCAGGATTGACGTTACAAGAGGTGTGATGGACTAAAAATGTATGAATTTTAATTTGAGATTGTGAGATTAAGTTCTGCTTGGTGTGAATAGGATTTTAAGAATATTTTCAGTTTTTGAAAATCAAGTCGGCCTTAACGGTGAAGCGTAAAGTATTTTTTTTTTCAGATAAAGTACCCTTTTTGTTCATGATACGTCAAAATGTTACTAAGAAAAGTTGTTCAGGATGAGAAATTATGGCTCTGTACAAAATTTCAGGAAGATTTACCTACTTTGATTAAACCGTCATTTTTTAGATCAAACAAAATGAATTGTATGTATTTACTCATAAATTAAATTTACAAAACGTAATGACATTGTTGTACATAATGCAATAATAAATTACTTATTCAAAATGACTGCCGCCATTTTGTACACACTTTTCTATACGATGTCTGAATGCTCTGTAGCTGTTACGAATTTCCTCGATGTGTATTTGCTGTACGCCGTTTCTTATCCTTTCTTTTAGTATTTCTCTACTGTTGGGTATTGGTTGAGAGTAAACCAGTTGTTTGAGGCGACCCCATAAAAAAAATCTAATATTGTGAGGTCGGGCGACCTTGGAGGCCACGCAATCGGACCATTTCTAGCTATCCACTTTTCTCCAAACACCAAATTCATCCATTCAACTACGCGTGTTGTCGAATGTGCAGGGCATCCGTCTTGTTGGAAATACATTGCTTGTCTTTCTGTCAGCGGCAAGGCATGTAAGTACTCTTCCCTGAATCTTTCAAGTAACTGTACATAAACATTCTGATTTAACCGCCCCTCTATGAAGAAGGGTCCAATAATGCCAAAACGGTATGAAACGGCACACCGTACATGCACTTTTTGGTAATACTGTCGTCTACAACTGATCCGAAAGTTTGGATTTTCTGTAGACCAATAGCGACAATTTTGAGACGAAACAACGCCATTTGTAGTAAAAATTGCTTCGTCTGAAAATACAATGTTTTTATAAAAATTTCGTTCTTCAATACATTTCTCCCCGATGGTAAGACAAAATAATAATAATCTACGGCCTTCATCACCTTCTTCGATAGTGTGCACAAATTTTGGTTTGAATGCTTTTATGTTGTTTGATTTATAAATTCTTTGTAATTCCGATTTACTAACATTAAGATTACGTGACCGTTCCCTCAATGAAAGCCTAGGATGTTCTTCTACCGAATCAAGAGCAACAATAGTTGCGGCATCGTTTTCGTCATGTTTCTTCTTTTCTTTCTTAACGTTAAGAACGCTACCAGTTGCCATAAGTTTCTTAACTATTCGCATGGCTGTCATACGTGTAATGTTGGTGTTGGGAAATCTCTCGTTAAACTGCTGCACCACTTCTCTTAGTGCAATTTGTCCGAGCCCATAACACTGAACAACGTAAATTCTCTGCTGTAACGTTAACATAGTATTGCATTAATTGGAATTTGAACGAAGGGATACTACAAAATTGTAATCTGACAGTACTTAAGATTAGCCAACGATTTTGTTATCCTGGCCTCCCATTGTTTTCTTTATTTCACGCGAATTTATTGTAGATCAATGATATTATTACGTTTTGTAAATGACGGTTTAATCAAAGTAGGTAATCTTCCTGAAATTTTGTACAGAGCCATAATTTCTCATCCTGAACAACTTTTCTTACTAACATTTTGACGTATCATGAACAAAAAGGGTACTTTACCTGAAAAGAAAATAGTTTTCGCTTCACCGTCAAGGCCGACTTCATTTTCAAAAACTGAAAATATTCTTAAATTTCTATCCACACCAAGCAGAACTTAATCTCACAATCTCAAATTAAAATTGAAAAATTTTTAGTCCATCACACCTCTTGTAACGTCAATCCTGGGACACACTGTATATATATATATATATATATATATATACCGGGTGAATATTCCTAAACCGAACATAGGCAATTAACATGGGAAAAAGGCTTTTCGCAGATTGCTGCTCCCCATTTTAACTTAGAGGGTTTATAATGACACCCATCGAAAGAAGATTTTTCCTCGTCTAATGATATCCGAATTAGTTAATTTTTAGTTGTATTTCTCATTATTTTAGCAAAAATTCGCAATAAATCCAATTCGGAAAAATCCTGTTGAGCCATGACTCGTAAGACAATAGACAGATTCAAAAGTCATTCAAGTGACAGATACATTATGCCGACTATGATTTTAAGATTTCCAATTTTCTTTACTGAAATCAATTGGAAATTTTCTAAAGAATTGAAAAAGCTCTGGTTGAATTTCTGGTAAATGTAAAATTCAGTAAACTTCCTTAGCATCGGTCGTGTTTATTAGAAAATTGTTTATACACAAATAAAATAAATACATTTTAATAAACGACAATAATAATAATAATAATAATTTGGGAAACAGTAAAAGGATTACTAAGAAAGGTAAGAGTGCACGTAGTGCATTCAATAGAATTCTAGCTGGACTTTTAATCTTTTTTTTTCGACATTTTCATCTTAGGAGGAGTGTAAAACGTACAAGGAACGGAACCCAGGGGGACCCCTTGCATAATGATACACCTGTTGACAATAGTTAGGACAAAATTATAATTAGAAATTAATAATTAAAGAAAGTGTTCAAATAAACCTCCATTCTGCATTAAACAATGCCCCATCCTATTGTAAAACGAATTTCTGACGTTTGCCAACTGCCTATTCGTTATCAACCTGCACTCCTCAAATATTGCATTCCTCAAAGAATTAATGTTTGGGTGACGGGTTTTATAAATGCGGCTTTTCAGGTGACCCCACAGGAAGAAATCGCATGGTGCCAAATCAGGAGATCTAGCAGGCCAGTTGATTTCACCTCCTCGTCCAATCCACCGATTTGGAAATGAATTATTCAAATATTCTCTGAGTCTATTCCGAAATGAGCTGGACATCCGTCGCGTTGGAACCAGATATCCTGGTTTGGACGTGCCACCTCTTCAATTGCAGGCCCAACCTGAGTAATTAACAAATCTAAATAATTTTATGCATTTAGATTTCCTATAATTTCGAAAGGGCCTATAATATGAGAATTAAAAATGCCTGCCCAAATATTAATTTTATGTGGATATTGCGTTCTAAGATTTAAATTCAGATGGGGATTCTCCTGTGCCCAGTATCTATCGTTTTGAACGTTCGGTTCGTTATTTAAGGTAAAGGTATATTCATCCGTAAAGCAAATCGACGAGAGAAAATTGCGATCCGCATTAGCACGTTCTTGAATAATTTCACAAAAGGTTTGTCTAGCTTCTTCATGAAACGGCAATAGTTCTTGATGGCATTGAAAGTTGTACGGACGATAGCCGTGCTTTCTTAAAATTTTGCAGACCGTTCCTTGTGATTTACCACATTCTAAAGCAATGGATCTTGTACTCAGTCGAGGATTCCCAGATACCAGCCCAATAACAATCTCTTCGTAATTGTTTTCCCGTCTGTTGCCATTTATTCTGCGATGTTCTAATAAACAACCATAATGAGATAATTTTAAAACTATCATTTGAAGTGAATAATATTTACCTGAATTTAAGAAACCAGAATTTTCAAATTGAAGGATTATTTGTCGTATTGTCGACACTGACGGAATAGGGCTCTCGTTAAACTGAACGGAAAACAAATCTCGCACCCTACGGTAAGTATTTCCGCTGTAAACGTTTTTTACGATGAATACTTTTTCCTCAATGGAGTACATTTTACAAAGAATAATTAATGAGAGTTATCATTACTGATAACTTGTTTTCAGGCATGACCCACGTGATTTTTTTTCCAATTGATTTCAGTAAAGAAAATTGGAAATCTTAAAATCAATGAATCTGTCACTTGAATGACTTTTGAATCTGCCTATTGTCTTACGAGTCATGGCTCAACATGATTTTTCCGAATTGGATTTATTGCGAATTTTTACTAAAATAATGAGAAATACAACTAAAAATTAACTAATTCGGATATCATTAGACGAGGAAAAAAATCTTCTTTCGATGGGTGTCATTATAAACCCTCTTAAGTTAAAATGGGGAGCAGCAATCTGCGAAAAACATTTTTCCCATGTTAATTGTCTATGTTCGGTTTAGGAATATTCACGCGGTATATATATATATATATATATATATAAATATATCGTTACTGGATACATATTTTAATTTCAATTGGTTGTGTTACAAAGATTGAATTGCGAATCTTTAGATAAATTGAAATTTGGTAATTTATTGTTGTGTTTTATTGTGTCTTGGGTTAACATAATTTACTTGGTGATAAATTGAGCAATTACCGAAGCAAGGTAAGTTTGAACTCCAGAAAGGTTCCTGTTTACCTCGTGTTATATTTCAAGGACGAAGGATATTTTAAACAGGTGGCGCTAGGCTTATCCAACCCCCCTCCCCTTCTTCGACTGTAGCTGGTCGAGCCTTGTCCTTGATACCTGGACCTTGCATCGTAAATGGTATTTTCGGTTGTATTGCTTCTATATAGAATAACAGAATTGTCGCCGTCTGTTTGACTAGGCGTTACGCCTTGTCCGGGGATGTATAACGAAGTCCTAGGTAGCTGCAGTTGAAGACGTCGGTTTCCAGGGGGCTGATGTTACTTAACTGCAATCTCGGAAGCGGTTCTAGATACCTAACTATGCTCGGCTTCTAAATCATCAAAACGGGAAGGCTTGATACATATATTTTAGCAATTAGGCATACAAAATCTCACAGGCACAATACAGCAGCAAACGGTAGCAAATACAGTAGCAAAACAGTAGCAAAAATGGTAGCAAATACAGTACCAAAACAGTAGCAAAAACGGTAGTAAATACAGTAGTAATACAGTAGCAAATACGGTAGCAGATACAGTAGCAAAACGATAGCGATTTCGGTAGCAAAACAGTAGCAAATACGGTAGCAAATACGGTAGCAAAACAATGGCAGGTACGGTAGTAATATGGTTGCAGACACAGTAGCAACCACGGTAGTAATACGGTAGCTGCACAGTAGCAGTCGCGGCGTCAAGACGGCTATATGAGGCAGGAAATCGTATATTTCGGCACCTGATGGGTACAAACCCCGGTGTGAACGGGCTCAATAACTGCTCTCTCTCTCTCGTAACAAGGTAAGAGAAAAGAAAGTGGAAGAAGCTTACGTCAGGACAAGCGCAGCCGTATAAAATCTGAATGATAGCAAATGATGCCGAAATAGTACAATTCCTTACCTGAACAGTGCCTCAGGGTTGGGGTGTACCTGGACTTCTTCTTGCTGGTATTCCTCGCCTGGCCTGACCGACTATAACGTATTTTTAAAATTAGCCATTAACAATTTCAAACACTCACCGTAAATTACTACCTATGCTCTGAAATTTAACAACTGGAAAGTTGACACAGCTTTCTAGTTTTTTCCCGATAGGTCCTTCAAATGATTTAGGCCCTTTTGTTGATCCGTCAATATATTGGAATAGATGTCGGAATGGTAATTCGTTGCCATGTAATTGGTATATGTTCCACTGTAGAGGACAATGGAGTTTTTCCCCAATTTTATAATTACACCTCCTTTTTGACCAGTATTAACCACTGTTCCGTCACAACCAATTGCTCTTAGATTAGAACTATCTATAGAACCATCTTCAAGAAACTCCAAAATGGTTTTACTGTTTGAAAATACTGAGCCAGAAGTGAGCGATACGTGGCCAATATATTTTGATCCTGGCTCTTCTACTAATACATAGTGTTCCTCGGTAATTGTTTTTCTGTAATATTTATTTTGTTTCTTTTCTTGAAATAGGGTTTTGTCTCTACGGCTATCAAAGTATAGTCCTCTAATTTTCAAAGGCTCTGATCTGAATTGCTCTTGTAGATTGGACCTTAAATTTTTTCGTTGCCGTCTTGCTTTCATTCTGTCTACCACTTTAGTTTTATCCTCATTTTTAATCAACCCAACATCTTCTAAAACTGTACTAGCAATGGCAGACGCAAATCTGTCGGAGATACCGGTACGATTACATACTTTTGCAAAATTGGGTAAGAGAGTTCGCATTTGGGTAGCGTTTGTCTTCCGTTTTTTAAGTTTAAGTACTGGTCCAAGTAAGCTTCTTCAATTTCTTGTTCGGAGTCAGAAACCTTAGAAGTTGAAGGGTGTGATTCTTTTTCTTTCAATATCTTAGCCTTTCTTACTTCTTCAATTTTTCTCTTCATTCTTTCAGTAAGTTGCTTGGTTTTTTCTATATCCACCGATCCTATAATCATTTTCCGTTCTGATCTCTGGTCTAAAAGAAACGAACGCTCTTCAACTGGAACTCTTTTTTTTCTCTCGGACACGAACAAAAATGAAATTCTTTGCATTAACATGCAGAAATATCAAACAGTTTCTTTGCATCGGCTTGAAACGCTTTTAGTTTTAATGGATAACTCTCACGACCGCTTTTCCTTTTAAAAGATTTTATCATATTTCTATACTTGTCATGATAATTGCGGAGCATTTGTAGAATTCTAGTGTGTGATACGATTGGTATAGATGCATTATGCCAAATCTCTTCAAGTTTTTGGGCAACAATTTCTCCAATTTCACTTACAGTGGGTTTTTTACTTGCAGTACTAGGTTTCAAATCGTGCTTCACGAAGAGGTAACATTTCATCACAAATTCGTAGGACGGCTAAGCAGACCCACCAAATTCTTGAGGATTGCCAAATATAACACAGTTAACTTGTTTTCTTGTCTTTATTTCACGTAGATTTCCCTTCATGGTAATATTATAGCGGCTAGAAATTAGCCAACTAGCAGACAAAAATAGCTGCTCGAAAATAATAATTAACAGAATGACGGAGTTATCGACCTGCCGCGTGGATAAAAACCGTGAACTGAGATGTTCAGTTACATGTCAGTTGCACGTGTGAAAATGCCCGTAATCACGCGCATGCGCACTGTGGCGCAGGATGACCTTGGTTACTGACTTAGCAGTTGAAACTGATACATATCTGCAATTCTTTGTACTTCGACATGAGAATATACCACATTATAAGGTTGAATAAAAAAATCGAAAAAGTCATTATTTTAATAGCGTGGCGTCACCTCAAGATGTTAATCGATTTTAAAAATTTTAAGTTTCTTTTGCTTATAATCACCATACGCAACTATTCCGCACTATTACAGGAACATGTTTCAAATCAAGAATTTTCGATCCACCCTAGTCCACAACTGGAAAGCAACCTCCGCTGGCCAGTGACCCGACCTTCGCAGTCCGCCCAGTGGCGTACTTTCTATTGTAACATTTAAATACAATAAATCCTGTTATAACCATTACAGTCTCTCCGCATATCATTACGAACTTCTGGCTCTGAGCTAACACGAGGCAAGCCGTCCATCCCGTGGGCGGACCGTTACAACGGACAACCCTCCTACCATTTGATGGTCTTTCTCACACTTTAAATGCTAGTTTGAAGCATGTCACTCCGATCTAAGGCCGCCATGTTTGAGTTATAATCCCCAACTAATGCTGGTTTGTGAATAACTTCGCCAGTTTTCAAATCTTTTTTGTCAGTTGCAATTTTCTCTGCGTTGTGACTTGATGAAAGTAGTCTAACTTCACGTTTGTCGTGCCATTTCATAGCCATAATATTATTGCTGACGAAAAAGATCACCCCGCCACGTTCTAAGTTTTCTGTCATATCAGGCATGTACTTTATATGTGCCTTCACTGTGCCGCAGGCATTAGTTTCCTATCGTATAAAACACTAGAGGATGGGACTTGAATACCAGTTATCGAGATAGAGGATATGTCCTGAGTTCTAATAATCTTGCATCAAAGTAAAAACAATGTTGCCCGAAATTCCAACCTCACTATCGTATTCAGTTATATCAGTACCCGCACCGCAGTAGATAAGAAAGGTCAGTATGCAACCCGTTTCACAGGCACATAAAACAAAAAAATTTACACCAAACCTATGACGCTTGGATGGTATAAATTGTTTGAATGATAGTCGCCCTTTGAAGAGCATCAAACTCTCGTCAATGCACAGATTTTGGAATGGATACAGTATTGCTTTGTAACTTTCTTTCAGATGACATTACTGATCTTATTTTATATAATTTATCGCCGTTTGGGTCAGAGTCGTTGTCTGAGAAATGTAGTGACAACAAAATTGACATGAAACGATCTCTAGAAAATATTTGACCGAAAATCGGAGTTGCCAAAAGGGTATCTATTGTGCAATAATCAATAATTCTTAGTTTGCTTAGGTGAGGCATCAACAACGAAAGGGCCCGCAAGCAGTACATTTCGTTATTAGTAACATTTTCCCATTTCTTATTATGCCTATTATTATTATGTTTCTGACTGTGGTAAAGATTTGTTTGTTGTACGATCAGAGATATAAGGTCAGAAAAAAATAATTTGAAGCATTCTAAAATTGTTTTTGCATCAGCATTTTTGCAACCTGAATTTGTGTTATCAAATGCATGAATGTTTGGTTGGTAGGTAGGATCCTGCTTCCACTTGAAATAATTTTCCCATTTGTTGACAACTCTTTTAGTGTTACCATTTCTTGCCTTACGCTTCCCTTTTTGTTTTGTACTATACATAGAAAAACATTTAACATCACTGTTTTCATCCCCATTATAGGTTTGATTTTCGTTATCCGTTTCTGCATTTTCTTGGCCATCCTTATCGTTTTCTAATTCGTTCATGAATTCAGAAACGACACCTTCGTCACCTCTGTCAACTTGGTCTCGTTCTGCTGCATAATTATTATAACCTCAATTTTCGATGCGATCCTTTAGGTTTTCTAATTCGTTCACTAATTCAGAACGGTTACTATCTTCACCATTACTACCTGGATCCTCTTCGTCCCCGATGGAAATATTATCGATAAATTCCTCATCTGAGCCACTCTCAGGATCAAAATCGATATCAAAATTATCAATTCGTTGTCATTTTCATACAACAGTTTTTGAAGTTCTTTCTCAGTTAGATATTTGCGATTCATTCATTCAACAAATAATACGATTATTTCTGCATGCCAACACCGCCAATAATTATTGCAGTAACAACACAACAATTACTACTTTCCCACGCCGCCTGGCAATAAAATGACCTATTACATCTAAAACCACCAATGTTCGCGCTAAACCAGAGGTTCCCAAACTTTTTTGTGTCGGAGACCCCTTGCCATGTTTTTCGGTTTTTGGTAGACGCCCTACTTACCTACCTGATATTGATTTTTTTGTAAATTTCTAACTGTAGTGAAGTTTAGTGTTAAAAACTTAAAGTAAAAACACATGTTAAGTTTTATACATTTATTAATTGAATTAAAATTAAAACTACTCAAAATAAAAATTTTTATCTGTTATATACAATAAACGTAACATAAAATAAACATAAAATAAACTAAGCAATAATTAAATGTATTTAGTGGGAAGGATGAACCTGATGCTTTAATAATAAATTATCAACATTTGGCGTCAATTTTGTAAGGTTTAATCTTAAATCTCCTCGGCTAATGATGTCCAGTCTGTTTCTTTTTTTCGTTAGGAGATTGGTAACAGCGCTGAACCCCCTTTCCACTAGGTATGACGATGGAAAGGAAATTAAAAATTTCCTCGCTATATTCCATAATACGGGATAAGTAACGGGTATGTTTTTTTGCAGCCAGAAGTGCTGATATCCGTGCTTAAACTGAACCTTAAGTTCTTCGTTTGTACTTATTTCAGTCAGTTCCTCTTGTATTATGACATCCGTTTCTTCTATGTCTCCATATGGGTTAATTATCCACGGTGGTATTACCATAGTCAAAACATCCTCAAACCTAGTTTCAAAATCTGAATAGAGGTCTTTTAAATGTTGAACGTAGGTTGAAACGTCGTCTTTCTGGCAGTTTGTCTGTGACAAATTGGGGAACTGGGAATATTCGCCCCGTCCAATATTTTGCTTCATTAGTTTAACACGTTAAGCGCCATGAGTACCCAGAAGGATGCACGATGAATTTCTTCAGGGAGCCGCGTGTATCCCGGTGTCTGCTCAGCCAAGGTTAGGTTCACTTGCCTATAGCATCCCGAGCGATGCACATTCTCTATATTAAAGCACGGGCACTCGAAGTACGTGGCCCGGTGGGCTAACCACTGAAATGGCCTCCAAATTTTCCTATCCTAAGTTTATGTAATAATAGTTTAATAAAATAAATTTTTATTCTTTATAGAACATATAAAACGGTAAATACATGTTAGAAAATGTAAAATAAACATAAAAGCTGACTAACAAAATAATACATGAAAACTTATAAATAAATGAATTACAGATTATTTGCATGTACTGTAGTGTACTTGAAAAAAGCAACTCACGCACATATATTTATTGCACGGCACACATTTATAATGAGTTTGTGGTGTTTTCTTCTGTGCAACTACTCTTCCTTGTTGTATTTTTATTTTTGCATAGCACGTTGTGCAACGACTTTTTTTCGGAGTCATTTCCAAATAATGATTTACGTCAGCGTATGTTCGATTTTCTGACTTATCTACTTTCAACAGCTTTTCCGCTATTTCTTCTTTGAACCTGGTTATATTCATTTTGGTTTTAGTCACATCATGGAAGAGAATGTACGCATTTACCACAGCCATTCCTGTCAACATTTCAACCGATAGTTTTCTATACCATTTGACTCCCTTTCGAAGACACGGTGCGTACGACTTCAGTTGATCTGACAAGTCAATGAAACCTTTCAGCTTGTTGTAATACACAACTGATTTAGGTTTTTCAACTTCTACGCCTTTTCGCATTACTGTTACTGTAGAATCATCATGCTTTGTGCTTAGCATTAGCACATCTCTTTTATCTTTCCATTTTGTAACAACACAACCAGTGTTGCTCTGTTCGCTTATGTGTTGTCCACGGCGCAGTTTGGTGGCAATTACTTTTTTTGGGTTATTTTTTCGATTCTTTCGTAAAGTTCCCACCAAATGAGTTTTTTTCTTCAACAATTCATGCGCCAACGAGACACTGGTATAATAGTTGTCGGTGCATAAAGTTCTTCCCTCATTCAAACAATTTTCCATTAGTGTAAGAACAACTTTTTCCGATACACTCTTCACATTCTCATCGGTTTCTTTTCCACAGTAGACTTTCAGATCATAGGTATAACCACGGCTTAGGCAAAGTTTGAATAACTTTATACCAAATTTGTGGCGTTTATTTTGAATAAATTGTCTGAAAATAAGCCTGCCGCGAAATGGCACTAAAGTCTCATCAATACAAACTTCTTCTGACAGTGTCACTAATAATTGAAATCTTTCTTTTAGAAGCTTTATAAGAGGAGATATTTTATGCAAGCGTCCCGTTGACGGTGCCTCGTTGTCGTTGAAATGCCACATTTTCATTAGCAGTTCGAAGCGATTTCTGGACATTAGCTTTGAGATTTCGTTTTTGTACAATGGTCTACGTGCCCAGTAATCTCTCATTTGGGGATATTTGCATAATCCCGTCCAAAAGATCATTCCTAGAAATGTTTCCAACTCAGCGTTTGTAGTATCTACCCATTTTTTTATACGCGCATGAAGCGAATGGGTTTTTGCGTTTATACACTGCTGTGCGTATAAATTAGTTTGTTCTACCATGTGAGCAATTATTTCATCTGTTATTAATAATTTATAGAACTCATAGGGAGTTGTGGGATTAGAGTTGTTTATAACATTCATATTAATTCCACCGTTTTGTACCGTATACTGAAAATTTTGTAACTTTTTACCATCTACTTTTCCCCAAGTTACAGAAACTTCCTGTTCTTCATCTGAACTATTTTCCATTATGGCATTAGCAATTACGTCGTCGATCACGCGATCAATGTTGGTAAAAGCGGGTGGCACATTATCTTCAGGACCTTCATCAGCAGAATGTTCATCAGATGAATCAGAAATCACATTCTTTTTATTTGAAATATTGGTTCCAGAAGTTGAAGGTGCTGATGATATCGTCGAAATCTTTTTGCTTCGTCTAGCTACGTCAACTGTACATATACATAGTTTAGTCAAAATGTACTTATAAATAAAAAAATTACACTTACTTCTCCGAATTTTGGTGGGCAAATCGTCTTCAGATTCAGACGAGTGCTCGCTTGAATCTTCACCTTCAGGATCATAGTTGTCTGAGGAGTCTATATTAGCATATGGGTCTTCGTCTTCATCAGAAAGAAACTCTTGCAGTAGTTTTTCTAATCGTTCCTGTTCTTTTTCATAACCACCAGCCATTATTGTAGCACGCAGTAACCGCACACATCAACCACAACCGACAGAGTACGACTAAACAGTGACCAACTCTGTTGCAATGACGCTTTTGCATGTTTCAACATGCATTTTTCGTGCATCTGAGAAAATGCATATGGCCAAATATACCATGATTTGACTTGTCGGCCACTGCATCTAATTAGATGCACGCTAATTACTCAGCAATTACGAGAAAAACAAGAAAATCGCACCATAGTATATCATTAGCAACAATTGTACAATAATATAAACGAAAAAAAAAATGCATGGCTCACAGGGAAATTAAAATCAATCTTATGGTGGCGCTTAACGTGTTAACTCTGGCAAGAAACGCTGATAAGATGGACTTTGTTTTAATCAAATTTAGACTGTCGCCTTGTAACTGCAAATTAACCATATTAAATTTTGTAAACAAATCTGTTAAATAGTGTTTTCCACTTCATTAAATTGTCTTTTAAAATTTTATCTTTAGTATCCAGAAATTCTAAAATAGTCTCAAAAAGTGCAAAAAATCTTGTCAAACATAAGCCTTTCGACAGCCAGCGTACTTCAGTGTGAAGGAGTAATTGATGAAAGTGTTCGTCATTTTCTTCACACAACTGCGCAAATAACCGCGTATTCAACGCGTTGCTTCGGATTCGGTTTACTGCATCAATGACTAATTGAAGAGATTTATGCAATCTAACACTCAAATTTTTAGCAACTAAATGTTGTCGATGGATGACGCAATGTATTGCTAACACCCCTGGCACATTTTGTTTTAAATAGCTTATAAATCCACGATAACGTCCAACCATGGCAGGTGCTCCATCTGTAGCTACTGATATTATATTTGATAAAGGGATTGCTTTTTCAATGAAGTAATCCTTCAAAACATGAAATATTGATTCACCTTTAGTGTCGGTTGTCAAAGTTCTTGCGAACAACAGTTCTTCGTAGATTTCTTGATTCTTAATAAAACGAACATATGCCAATAATAATGCTTCATTACTAGGTAAAGTTGACTCGTCCAGTTGTATAGATGTGACGCTCTTTACTTATCCTCGGCTTAACGGGGTCAATTGCACGTCTGCTTATTACGTGCAATTGCGGAGATTGCCTCGGGCGCCAGATTTGTTACGAAGTTTACTCTTCCGGAACAGCTTCGTAGTCCTGGGATGGATAACGAAGACCTGGGTAACTGCAGTTGAAGACGTCGGTATCCAGGGGTCTGTTTTATTTACCTGTAGTCTCGGGATCGGCCTAGAGACTATATTGTACTACGTCGTAGAATAATTAAAGCAAGAATGGTTTAATACATATATTGGATAAATTAAACAATACAGGGTTTTACATAAACAGGTATAGTGCAATAACATTCAATTTGGACAGTAGCAAATACAGTAGCAAAACGGAAGCAAATACGGTAGCAAATACGGTAGCAAATATGGTAGCAAATACGGTAGCAGATACGTTAGCAAATACGGTAGCAAATACGGTAGCAAACGGTAGCTGATATGATAGCAATACGGTAGCAAACGGTAGCAGATATGATAGCAATACGGTAGCAAACGGTAGCAGATATGATAGCAATACGGTAGCAAACGGTAGCAGATATGATAGCAATACGGTAGCAAACGGTAGCAGATATGATAGCAATACGGTAGCAGATATGATAGCAATACGGTAGCAAACGGTAGCAGATATGATAGCAATACGGTAGCAAATACGGTAGCAATACGATACCTCTACGGGAGTCAGTACGGTATCAGGTACGGTTTCACTATGACAGTGAGAGATAAA